>JANHMN010000008.1:4881467-5038038 GCA_030674055.1 Rhabdomys pumilio
TCTCACTTATACACTTACAATGAGTGACCTTGCATCTCGCTTACACACTTACAATGAGTGACCTTGCACCTCACTTACACACTTACAACGAGTGACCTTGCATCTCACTTACACACTTACAATGAGTGACCTTTCAGGACATTCATACACCATTGCTTTTGAAAATCTTCACCGACCCTGTTGGTGGTGTGTTGTATCAAGACTTCAGGGTGGGGACACAAGAGTTCAAACATATGAAATGACATCCTAACACCCTCATGGATACAATGACCAGAGTTGTGACTGGGCCTTCTTTCCTTTCCTGCCCTGCCCTGCCCTGCCCTGTCCTTTCCTTTCCTCCTGTCCTGCCCAGTCCTATTCTTTTCTCTTTTTAAAAACTATTTCTTTGAGAATTTTTCATAATGCAGTTTGACCGCATTCATTCCTACCCCAGTTTCTCCCAAATTGATACTCTCTTTTCTACCCATCTAATGTTGTGTCCTCTCCCTCCCTCTCTCTTCCTCTCTCTCACATACACAGGCACACGCATACACATACACACACACACACACACACACACACACACACACACATACACACACATCAATCTAGTATAATCTATGCTGTCTGCTACTGCATGGTAGACTTACCAGTGGCAACACACTAAAAGGAAACTGCCTTTTCCTTTCCAAACAGCTATCAGTAGCCAATAGCTTATTGGTTAGGATAAGCTCAAATAATCTGTTGTCAAATCTATTTTGGTCTCTCTCTTTTTTTTTTAACTTTGTTTATGGTACTTAGGAGCCATTAATAGTGATGTCTTGTTGTTGTTGTGTTGTGTTTTATATGTTTGTTTGTTTGTTTGTTTGTTTGTTTGTTTGTTTGAGGCAAGGTCTCTTACTAGGGTCTGGGACCTGGGACCAACAGATTAGCGTAGGCTGATGGGTCAGTGAGCCCCTGTCTCCACCTCCCTAGGACTGAGATAACAAATACATGGCACCATGCTCAGCATTATTTGTATAGGTGATAGTGATCATGTAAGCAGTTTCTAGCAAAGCCATTTCTCCACTACAGCATTCTTTGACCTCGTGTTCAACTATTTCTAAGAAGTTTTCTAATTCTAGATTGATTCCCATATATGTGAAATATTTGAGACTATTTATTGACTTCATCATTTTAATGGCGGAACAGAAACCACCCAAATGTCTACCATAAAAAGACTAATAAAGCTAATAGAATAAAGCATTTACATTGGATGGCCATCCTAGCTGAATGGCTTGTGATAAGAAGGGCTAGTTAAGTACATGTACAGTAGTTACCTTTCTATTGCCATGACAAAATTCCATGACCAAGACAACTTATGGAATAAAGAGTTTATTTTGACTTCTGCTTCCAGAGGGATAAGAGCCTATGACAGGGAGACATGACAGCAAGCAGCAGACTTGACAGCAAGATCAAGAAGCTGAGTGGTCACACCCCTTACTGTATGCTCAAAGTTAAAGTAAAGAGAGTGAAAACTGAAAATGAGGTGAGACTATAAACATTCTGAGTCCATTGTTAGTGGCAAACTTCCTCCAACAAAATGCTACTCTCAAATGTCCCACAATCTATCCAAACAGTGCTCCCTCCCAACTGGGGATCAGGTGTTCAAATTCCAAGCCTCTGACAGAGACATTTCTCATTTAATCTATCACGACATGACTCTGAGGGTGTGCTGTTAAAGTACACTTATAACCTCGTCTGGGAGTGAAGGCAGAGACAGGCAGATCCAGAGGCTTGATGTCCAGACAGTCTAGACAAAATGGTAAGCGTACGGCTTTCACGTATGCTTGCATTCGTAGGTACACCTATCTACACACATGCACACCATACACATAACACACATTGGGTGGGGCCCCTAAATATTAATTTCAATCACTGATATAAATTTACAATTAGAATATGAGCTTCAACAAAAACTAGCCAATTTTACCACTAAATTAATCACCGTCAAAACTGCCAAGGAACAAGATTTAAGCAACTAACAGTCTGTGCAGACTGCAAGCCTGCTTGTTTGTTGGTCCCTGCCATGCTAATGCTTTACAATCAAACACATGTCCTGATCTCTCCAGAAACTTGCTTGAAAGATGGAAACAAATTAAATTTTAAACCATAACAGTGGAGCCTCATTTAAAGTCTAATGATCTAAAGATCTTAGCTTAATGATCTCTCTGGCTGCTGTGCTAGTCAAACAGCATTTCCTGAAATGATTACACTCCTAGCCACTTCAAGAGGAAGATCCTTGGAGAGATTTTTAAAATGACATCATTAGTAGTCAAAGATAGGCCTTGATACACAGAAAAAATAGGAGGAACTGGGGAGATGACTCAGATAGCAAAGACTGTAAGTGCAGACTATCCAGTATCCACATAAAAAATTAGTGTAGGGAAGTGATGTATGCTTATCACAGCAGCACTGGGCAGGGCATGAGGGACATGAGGGAGGGCAAAGACAGATGGGTCCTTGTGCGTGCTGCTTAGACAGTGTCGCTCAAACAGTGAGTTACAATTTCAGAAAGATGCTGTTTTAAAATACTAAGGCAGACAATGATAGAGGATGCTCCCAATATTGCCTCTGTCCTTCATACTCTCATACTCAGTCTCATTTACACACACACACACACACACACACACACACACACACACACACACTAAAATCAAAGAAACAAAAACCCACGAGAGTATTCAAAAAATGCATTGCTTAAAAGTAACTGTGGTCTTTTGTAAGTTGTTACATGGACATACCAACTGACCTGCAGGTTAGCAAACTGTTTCAGTGTGTTATCCACAGGCACATTCTTCAGTGAAACATGCTGTTGAGACATTACTGGCTATGTATCTTGAAGGGGACTGCGAAGGTCGTGTCCAGGATACTCTGGCCAACAGCATAGTCTGGCAAAACTGTAAAGAAAGGAATGGAAACCATCCCATTTCAAGGTCCCTTTGGACACTTCTAACCCTGGTTGACCTACAATAAGGCAGTGAATATATTTCCCATTGTTTACTCAGGATTAAATGAGACATTTTCTTGCGAAGAAAAAAGGCTCTTGTGGTAGTGGAAAACTATTTGATTGTTGTCTTGTTTGGCTTCTGTCTCTGGTGTGGGGAAATCCAAATACATCCCTCACCATCGTAGGACACACATTTCACAGGAACTCTTGCCAGTGAACTTTCAAAGCCCCTTTCAAAGGTTTCCACTAACAAAAATTGTATCTACCATTGTCATGAGAAGTGGAACAAAGCAATGAAACTCTACAACTAGAATAAATAATGTTTCCAGTCCTTGGACTTTTCTTGCATGGGCACTTTACAACTTTAACAAAGTAACTACTTGGGATTCGTCAGCTTGTATCTTATGAGTAGTGGATGACTCTGTACTAAGAAGTTTCACCTTCATTTTCCCGGAAAGTTGATGGATAGGACCAAGCATAGCAATGGATTCAAGCAGTCTTGGCATATACGACCAGTGCCATCACAACAGCCTACTGTGTATACAACAAACCCAGAGATCACAGCTACTGGAAGAACATTGAGCCTTGATAGACTGCACCAGGCACTGTTGCCATTATCACCATGGTACGCTTCTAGCCACTGATGCTTAGACCCATGTTCTCAAACTATCAAAAGACATTAAGCAAGCAAACATTCCTTTTTTTTATTGGATATTATATTTACATTTCAGATTTTATCCCCTTACCCCCACCACCCAGGACCCTCCTATCCCATTCCCCTTCCTCATGCTTCTATGAGGATGTAGCCCCACCTACCCCCTCACTCCCACCTCCCCACCCCTGAATTCCTCCCCCACTCGGTGTTCAGCCTTCATGGGACCAAGGATCTCCTTTCCCACCTATGCCCAACAAGGCCATCCTCCCCTTCATGTACAGATGAAGTTATGGGTCCCTCCCTGTGTGCTCCCAGGCTGGTGGTTTAGACCCTGGGGAGCTCTGGTTGGTTGATATTGTTGCTCTCCTCATGGGGCCACAAACCCTTTCAACTCCTTCAGTCTTCTCTCTAACTTCTCCATTGGGAAACCCTTGATCAGATCAGTGGTTAACTGTGAGCATCTGCCTCTGTATATGTCAGGCTCTGGCAGACCTCTAAGGAGGCAGCTATATCATGTTCTTGGCAGCATGCACTTCCTGACATCCATATCAGTGTCTACCTTTGGTGACTGCACATGGGATGGATACCCAGGTGGAATGGTCTCCAGACAGCCCCTCCTTTAGTTTCTGTCCCACACTTTGTTTCCATATTTGCTCTCTTGAAAAAAAATTTCTCATATTTTTGTTACTCCTTCTAAGTAGGACCGAGACATCCACACTTGGCATTGGTACAGAGACAGGCAGGAGGATCAATGGAATAGAACTGAAGATCAAGAAATGAACCCAAACACCTATTGTCACTTGTTCTTTGACAAAGGAGCTAAAACCATCCAGTGGAAAAAGGACAGCATTTTCAACAAATGGTGCTGGCTCAACTGGAGGTCAGCATGTAGAAGAATGCAAATCAATCCATTCTTATCCCCTTGTACAAAGCTCAAGTCCAAGTGGATAAAGGACCATCACATAAAACCAGATACACTGAAACTAATAGAAGGGAAGTTGGGGAAGACCCTCGAATACCTAGACACGGGAAAAGTTCCTGAACAGAGCACCAATGGCTTATGCTCTAAGATCAAGAATTGACAAATCAGACCTCATAAAATTGCAAAGTTTCTGTAAGGCAAAGGACATTGTCAATAAGACAAAACAACAACCAACAGTTTGGGAAAAGATCTTTATCAATCCTACATCCGATAGAGGGCTAATATCCCAGATACACAAAGAACTCAAGAAATTATACTTCAGACAACCAAATAACCCTATTAAAAAAATGGGGTACAGATCTAAACAAAGAATTCTCAACTGAAGAAACTCAAATGGCCAAGAAGCACCTTAAGAAATGCTAAACATCCTTAGTCATCAGGGAAATGCAAATCAAAACAACCCTGAGATACCACCTCACACCAGTCAGAATGGGCAAGATCAAAAACTCAGGTGATAGTAGATACTGTCAAGGATGTGGAGAAAGAGGAACACTCCTCCATTGTTGGTGAGATTGCAACCTGGTACAACCACTCTGGAAATCAGTCTGGCGGTTCCTTAGAAAATTGGACAGAACATTACCTGAGAACCCAGCTATACCACTCCTGGGCATATACCCAGAAGACACTCTAACATATAACAAGGACATATGATCCACTATGTTCATAGAAGCCTTATTTATAATAGCCAGAAGCTGGAAAGAACCCAGATGTCCTTCAACAGAGGAATGGATAAAAAATGTGGTACATTTACACAATGGAGTATTACTCAGCTATTAAAAATAGTGAATTCGAGAAATTCTTAGGTAAATGGATGGAACTAGAAAATATCATCCTGAGTAAGTTATTCACTGATAAGCGGATATTAGCCCAAAAGCTTGAAATAGCCAAGATTCAACTCACAGACCACATGAAGGAAGCAAATATTCTTAAGACTTTTCCAAAGAGTAGATATGCAGAACAGGTTTGCCAACCACAGATCTTTAGATCCAGCTCGTAACACAGTGGATCCAAGATGATACAATGTGGTTATTATTCTGGAATTAGTATTTCCCTGTTTATCTTTCTTTATTGTTAATGTTATTTGCTCTTGTGTTTTAATGACCCTTATGACTTTTTCCAGAACATTCATCATACCTTTCTATGTATGCTATAACTTTTCAAGGTCACTTTACCACCAAAATAATGAAAACCTAACAGGTTATTAGACTTGGTGTCCAACCTGATCCTGGGAGCAAGGCTTAACTGCTATCTAGGTAAAACACAGAATATAGTTCACTTCATTGCCCTCTTCAGGCACATGAAAAAGTTTGCTTTCACTATAAAGCCTATCTTCATATTTTTCTTTTAATCTAAAATTAACCAAGAATCACATTGAAATGCATATGAACCTGTCAATAACATTGACTTTGGGGTTGTTTTAGTCCACTTTGTGGTTCATAATAAAATATGACAGAGTAGGTAACAAACAGGAAGTTTTTTTCCCTCAAAGCCAGTGAAGTGACATCTGGTGCCTAATAAAGGCTTACTTGCTGCATTTTGGCAAAAGCAGAATGGACAAGAGAGAGCTAACTGGAAGTTGCCCAAGCTATGTAGCCTTATCTATCCATAGGTGGTGTCCTTCTTTATCTTTGAAGGCCCTCTTCATGCTGCTACATTAGTAACCTTTGAAACTGGAATAGTGCTTAAGTCAGAGTACACATTAAAAATAGACATAAGTCACTGGGCTGTGGTGGCTCACACCTTTAATTCCAGCATGCAGGAGACAGAGGCAAGTGTGTCTTTGTGAGTTTGAGGATAGCCTGGTCTACAGAGTGAGTGCCCAGACAGTCAAGGCAACACAGAGAAACCCTGGACATAAGTCTATCGTTTTTGGATGCAGAAATCATTCTGTTAGTATTTTTATTAAAGTATTAAGCGTTTTGCAGGAATTATTTAATTCTAATAAAGCAATTAACCAGTTAGTGTAAGAGACTAATAACCAATCCACTATGATTACACTAATTTACACATTATTATGATACTAATTTGTGTCGCTGTGTTTGATGCATGTTTGACTATACAGGTGCCTGTGCATATGTGTGTGCTTAGCCCCAAGGAAAAGTTCAGGTATCATTCCTCAAGTGCCTTCAACCTTGTTTCTTGAGTCAGGGCTTGCATGGACCAGAACTCACCTGTGGTCAAAGCTCACTCACTAGAAAGCTCTCAGGCTCTGCCTATCTCTGCCTCCCCAACACTGGGTTTGTAAGTGCATCACCACACAAAGCTCTTTTTCCTTAATCATACAGGTTCTGAAAGTCAAACTCAAACACTTTCTCACTGAGCTTTCTTCCCCATCAAAACTACACTATCTTTCTGGATATTCTGCTAAAAAGGTACACAAAGAATGCTCCTTTTCCCTTTTAGTTTTTAGTTCTCTTCATGTTATGTTATTAGTAAGGAGTAACTAAAGGTGTAGGGTGGAGTCTGTTGTTTAACCTTCAAAATACAAGTTTTAATACTTTGAAAATTCTTGCCATATTAGGAAGTATATTCTAATCTAGTATACATGTATGCACTGCTAAAAGTCTATGAAATAATATTTACACTTAAAATGCATGATTCAAAATAATTTTTGTCATATTTTAAGATTATATTTCATCTACGTTGAAAATACTGGACATAACATAGTAAACTAACTTACTCCTAATGGGGTATAACTTAACTTGTGAATAGTATGTTACTAGACTGGTGCTACTTTGTATGACATTTTAACCATGTATAGTCAATTGTACAAAAATTTTATGTTTTTGAAAGAAAAAATGTTTTTGCTTTTTTCTTTGAAGAAGGCTTGAGAATGGCTACCACAAATAATTCCATCTGAGAACTGCAACTACATCCACTGAAATTCAATAAATAAGTTAATCTCAGATGTTTAAGTACTGGAGGAAAAGCATAAGAAATACGGATAAAACATTCAAGGCAATGTGACTCTTCTGAAAATTACTAAATCCACAATAACGAACTCCAAGGAGTGGTAATTGAATGAAGTACCTAACAGGGAATTGAAAAGATTGATTGTAAGAATGTTCAATGGAATTTTTTAAAGGACACAAAGATTCTAAATAAACTTAATGAGCTGAGAAAAATAAAGAAGTTACTGAAGAATCTGACTAAATTTGAATTTAATAAAGAAATATAAATGCATCAAAAGTCAAGTTGAACGTTTTGAAACTAAAACTTAAATGAGTCAAATGGAAATCAAGTGAAAAATTTCTGGTAGAAAAGATCAAGTGGGAGATAGACTTTGATCTTGGTGACAACTTAAAAGTGTCTGCAATTCCAGACAAGAGAAAGCACTTAGAAAACATGGACAGAATCTATGATATTTGTGGAACACATGGAAATATCCAATCTTTTCATTATGGCCACAGAAAGAGAAGCTAAAGGCATAGAAAGTATATCTAAGAAGTTCACGGAAAATATTATCAAAAATATAGAAAGAAATTGCCATCAGATACAAAGCTTTTAGAATATCAAACACACAAGACAGAGAAATAATTCCACATGTCATATTGTGATTAAAAAGAAACTAATAAGGTTGAAATTACAAGAGAGAAGCACTAAGTCTCAGATAATGAAAAACCCATGAAAAACATAGGTTTCTTAAGGTAAACTCCCAAATCTGGTAGGGGTGGAGTATGAAATGATGCCTTTAAATCACTGGAAGGAAATTAGCTGCTAACCTAGATTACTGTCTCGCAGAACTATTTATAAACTGATCTGAGAAAGAAAAACTTTTCAAGGTAAGTAAAACTAAAGAAACGTGTGTCCTCTAAGATAGTGCATTGGTTACCTTTTTGTTGATGTACGTTCTTTTTCCCCTCAGATTCTCAGAGCTCTTATCTTGGAGGGTTATTGAACTTCCTTAGAGGCCTTTTCTACCGAGGTGATCATGTGATTTGCTTCCTTGGGCCTATTCATGCAATGGCTTACATTTTTTGTTTTACTTTTTATTTTTTATTTTTTTATCTTCCCAACAATTATCCAAAACAGAAAGCTACTGTCATAGTCATAGTTAGCTCCAGCTGTCAATTTGAGACAGTCTAGAGCAGCCTGAATGAATCTCTGTTAAGGGATTGTCCAGACCAGATTAGCTTCTGAGCATGCTTGTGAGGATTGTCTTGATAAGTGATTAAAATGGGAGGGTCCAGCCTACTGTGGGCAGCACCATTCCTAGGAAATCAGGCCTGGCCTGTATAAGATGCTAGCTGAGTATGAACCAGGGAGTGAGCCAGTGAGCAAGTCAGCAAGTAGCAGTATTCCATGGTTTCTGTTTCCAGCTTCCTATCTTGAGTTCCTGCCCTGACTTCCACCGAAATGGGCTCTTATCTGGAGGTGTAAAGTAGAATAAACACTTTCTTCCCCCAACTTGCTTTTGCTCAGAGTGTTCTATCACAACAACAGAGAGCCAAGTATGGCAGCTACCAAACTCTTTTTATGAAGGAAGTATTGTAAATTAGATAAGGGCATGCAAAGAAAATTATGTGACAACCCCCCTGATGAACATAGACCTAAAATTTCTTAATAAAATATTGGCACACTCAAAATTAACTGCACATAGGAAGTTAATTCACAATGATCAAATAGGCTTTACTTTAGGAATGAAAGAGTGAGTCAACATAGGAAAAACAATAAATGTAAGCCATCAGATGAATAGGCCCAAGGAAGAAAACTACTTGGTCACCTCAATAGAAATGGGAGAGGCCTCTACCAAAGTTCAATAACCCTCTAAAATAAAAGCCCTGACAAGCTGGAAAAGAACTCTGGGAAAAGAAGAAATATACATTACAAAAATCAAACAGTAACCAATATATCGTCTTGCTTCTCCTGTCTTAGTGCAAGGCTTACTCATACTCTAGATTTTATAATAATCTGTTTTCTAGGGATTATCTGCTCCTTAGATCTTCTCTCTGTCTCTGAATTGCTTCTTTTTCATTAATTAATTTATTTACTTTACATCCCAATTGCAACACACCTCTTTCCTCCCAGTCCCACCCTCTCACCTCCTTCTCTAATTCCTTCTCCCTTTCCTTGAGAAGGGGAGACCCATCTTCCTGGTCACAATCCTCCTTGGCACATCAAGTCTCACCAGGACTAAGCACAGGCTCTCCCTCTAAGGCCACACAAGACAACCCAGCTAGGAGAAAAGAATCCAAAGGCAGGCAACAGTCAGAGACAGCCTCCACTCCTATTGTTAAGGGACCAACATAAAGACCAAAGTGCACATCTGTTACATATGTGTAGGGGGCTTAGGTCCAGTTCATGCTCTTTGGTTGGTGGTTTAGTTTCTGTGAGCCCCCATGGGCCCAGGTTAATTGGCTATGTAGGCCTTCTCTTTGTGTTCCTGACCTCTCCTGCTCCCTCATCCTTCCCTCACGCTTTCACAAGACTCCCTGACCTAATGTTTAGCTATGGGTCTCTGCATCTGTTTTCATCTAATGCTTGATGAAGCTTCTTCGATGACAGTTGTGATAGGCTACTGTCTATAAGCATATCAGAGTATCTTTAAGAGTGTTAGGAGCTAGCTCTCTCTCATGGGGTGGGTCTCAAGTTGGGACAGTTATTGGCTCGCCATTCCTCTGCTCCATCTTTATCCCTGCAGAACTTGTAACCCAGGAAAATTTTACATCAAAGGTTTTTGGGTGGGTTGATGTCCTATCCTTTCATTAGAAGTCCTATCTGACTACAGGAAGTGGCCACTTCAGGCTCCATATCCCCAGCTGCTCCTCCCAGGAGCCTCCCTGTCTCAGGTCTGTGGCTTCTCCTAGAGCTGCCCCTTTACTGATTTCTCTTCTTTCTCCCAGCCTTCTCATAACCCATGCCTGCTTTCCCCATATCTGAGCCCCACTCCCATTTCCTTCCCCACCCCCTTTCCCATTCTCTTACCCACCAAGTTTCCTCCCTCCATCTACTACCGGTATCTATTCTATTTCCCCTTCTGAGAAAGATTCAAACATTATCTCTTAGGCCCTCCTTAATACTGTTTATCCTATTCTTTATGGTTAATATCCACTTATAAGTGAGTACATAGAATGTATGTCTTTTTATATAATATTTTCTAATTCCATTCATTTGCCTCCAAATTCTGTGATGCCGTTTCTTTATTCATTCTTCAGTTGAGGGACATCTGGGTTGTTTCCAGTTTCTGGCTATTACAAATAAAGCTGTTATGACCATAGCCTGTGATGGTTTCCCTTCTCCATGACTATTCTGAAAGTAATGACCTTAAGCTAACATCCACAAATATTTTGCAAGGCAGTTAGGATTGTGGGAGACTCACCAGTCAGAGATCCAAATGTATATCCATCTTCTGTATTAATTATGGAAGTTTTTTTCTATAAAAATAAACATAGTACATTTTGAGGATTGGTTTTAATAAGAATATAGAGAACTTAATTCTCAGTCTACTGTTTCCTCTAAATAATAAAAAAATAGATGAAAAATGAAAATAAATAAAGATTACAAGAAATTTCTATTTTCTAAAAAACTGGAATATAAACAAACCTGGAAACTTAAAAAAATTCAGAAGATCCAAGAAAACAAATTCTGAGCTCACATCTGCCATCTTGGAGGCTAATGTGCAGTCTCTTGATGATGGCCAACAGGGGGCCTTTGGGTGACAGTATGGCAAGTGTAATTCTTAACCAGATATGACCCATGGGCTGCTTAGTTTTTCACCCACCCCACTTGTCACAAATATAGATATATCGGAGAAGATAAAACTTTAGTTAGAAAAAAAAAAAGCCTCCAAAAAATTGACTGAAAGGAATGTCTGTAGGGCATTTTCGTGATTAGTGGTTGATACAGAAAGGCATCAACTGTGGGTGGTGCCACACGTGGGGACATGATCGTGAGTTGTCCTAAGAAAGCAAACTAGCAGTCGCGGGGTTGAAGCCAGTGAACAGATGAAGCCAGTGAACAGTGCCCCTTCAGATCCCTACCAAGCTCCTCTCTGATTTCTCTTCGTGATGGAATATAAACTGCAAACATAAACTCATTTTTTTGTTGTTGTTTTTTCGAGACAGGGTTTCTCCGTGTATCCCTGGCTGTCCTGGAACTCATTTTGTAATCCAGGCTGGCCTCGAACTCAGAAATCTGTCTGCCTCTGCCTCCCATGTGCTGGGATTAAAGGCGTGCGCCACCACTGCCTAGCAACATAAACTCTTTTCTCCCCGAATTGCTTTTTGTCATAGTGTATTGTCACAGCAATAGAAGCTCAAACTAACCATGAAGATGAGAGAGATCATTGCTCAGAGGGATCCTGTAAAAAAGAAAAAAATTGTCCTTCTTTTGCATGGTGATATGGTGAGTGTATGGGGGGTAGGAGAGTATGTTTGACCATGGAAAGAAAGTTTGGTAGTTGTAACAGAAAAACAAAATCCATTACACACAATACAACCCTAACAACAGTTACACATGTGTACATATAGGCTAAGTATCCCTTATCTAGAAAGCTGGGACTCAGAATTATTTTAGGTTTTCTGTTTGTCTCTAATGGTGAAAAGGAGACCTTAGAGTCCTGAGAGCTTAGAGTCCTGAAATGCTGCCTGCCATCCTTCCTCCCTTCCAGGCCCTTACCCCCCCCCCCCCACCCCCAACCAGAAACCTTCTCTAACAGTGGAGGGAAAGAGCCCTGAAATATGACTGAAGACATAATAAGCACAGATTTTTCCAAAAGTATCTTGAAGGAAAATATTAAAAATTCAGGATCAATTTTCTCATATGTGATGAAAAACATTAAAAACATCTCCATGAAGGCTATGAAATTTTAATCTGTCTGTCCTATCTGCTGGAAAGCATCAATCCTTGATGGGGGTTTAGAAAAATGGTATCACCCTCTTCTGAAAGATATCTGTACTCCCCCTGAACACCTATGGTCCTGTGTCATCCCCTTCCCCACATCCTGTCTTTTTGTGTCTATAACCCCTTTGTTAAAAAGTAAAAATTATGATTTGATAATTAAAAAACAAACAAAGAAAATGGTATCAAACGTTTATGAAAGAGATGATTCCTGCATTGTTTTGACTGTTTCAGAAGAGAAAAACTTCCTGATTGTTCTGTTTTTTAAAATAGTAGTCTATTTAACAGTACAAAACAATGGTTTTATTATGAATTTTCCATATATGCTGACAACACACTGTGATTGTATTCATTGTCCTCTTCCTCTCACATCTTGGCTTCCCCCGGCCATCCCAGATAGTCTCTGTTCTACTTTCAGCTCTAGGTAGATAACTCGACAGTTATGGATGGTACCGCAATAATCGAGGATGTGCAGGTGTCTCTATTGTGTGACTTTGACCCATGTGCCAGTTCATTTTTTAGGTTTATAAGGAATCTGCATGGTGATCTCTTCAGCGGTTGAATTACATTCCTACCGAGGTGCACAAAGGTCGCCCTTTCTGCGCTTCCTCGGTAGCATGTTGCTGCTGGGTTGATAACCACTCTGGCTTGAGTGAGATCAACCTCCATATAGTTTTTGCTTCTCTGATCGCTTGTTTGTTCCAGTCCTGGGCATCAAATCCAAGCTTGCATGAACTAGGCAAACACAGTGAGCTTCTCCGCAGTTCTTCATTTTCCTGTCAGAAACTTGCTGTGGAGCCCAACTGTTCTTGTCTTCTTCTGATTCCTAAAGATTATAGATCAATGATCCCATTTCAGAAGTCTCAGTATGGTTTAGATTCGCATGTCCCTAAAGGTTAAAGATATTGAGAGGATTTTTTTCCATGTATTTTTTGGTTATTCGCATTTCCTTAGAAAAAGGTCTGTTTATTTTTGGATTAGTTGTTCACTTAGTGTTGATTTTTTAATACTTTATAGCCTGGATATGAATCCTCTGTCAGATAAACGACTGGCCAACCCTTTCCTCCCCACTCTGTGGGTGTCTGTCTCTTCATTCTCTTGTCTCCTTTAATGTGCATATTGTTATGTTTTGAGGACATAAGTACTGCAATACTCCCTGAACCCTCACAAAAGTACAGAAAAGGAGCTTTCTAAATTGCCATGGCTCTCAATACTTTTTATGATCTTGTTTCCCCAAAAGTTTCCAATCTTTATTAAACCCAGTATACAAAACATTTAGTCATTTTCTTAGGAAGATCACGTCACATAAAACTGAATAAACTTATGCCTTTCTCTTGATAACCACTGTAGTTTACAGATGATCAGTTGACTAACTTAGGGAGCAGAAATGATTATTTTTCTCCTTCATTAGCATGTTAAGATATATCTCTAAACATATAACTCAATACAACACTGAAGAGAAGTGTAAAAAGCTACACAAAGATTTTAGAACAAAAACTTTACAAGACTCCTGAAGAAGACCAGGTAAGTCTGAGTAAACCAAAGGTTATGTTCCTCATAGGAAATTTTTAATATCTGATATTACTGTATGCCTTATTTTAAAATTTATATAATACCCAAACTATAATTTAAAAATATTTCAGAGGCACATACTTATTATTTTGAAACTTATTCTATTTTAATCCTGAGAGTATTATTTAGCAATAAGCAAAGTAAAAATGACTAGAAACTTTGGAAAATTTGAATGGCTCCATTAGTTATTGCAACAAGCTGGAAACTTGGGACTGTACCAAGCATGTTTAAGTCTCTGGGTTCCTTCTCCAGTACTAAAGTCAACAATGACAAAACAAAATACAAAGCTTCCACAAATAAGACATCCTGAGACTAGTAAAGAAACATGTGGATTGATTATGCAAAAAAGAAGAAAAAATCCGAAACAGAAAAAGGAGAAATAGGCTTAAATGAATGCAGCTGGCTAGGATATCAAAGGTGGCATCTTCTATCTAGGCAGTGATGGTCATGGCATTGATTCAGTTACATAGACATCTTTCAAAATAGAAATGAACTTTGGGTCTGATTCTTTGTAATCAATTCTAAATGAGTTTTACAAGCAAATATAAAATTTTAGAATTTCTTATGTATTTATTGGTGAATTGCTCATCTTACCCAGGTATTTCATTTCTCAAAATTCCAAATATGTAGTATAAAAAGAACATATAAAAAGTGATATCAACATATTATTTTAAAAACTAGACCAAATAGATGAATGAACTTACAACAAAATATGCTTGATTGCAGTTTTAAGACAAAACTTTATTAGATTTCACTCATAAAGAGTTCACTCATAAATCATTAAAATGGTACTGTGGTTGCACATAATTTTTAGTAAAATTTGTGAGATTGATAAAGGAATTGGAAAAAGTAAAAAATTACTGGTGGGCTACAAAATGCTGCTGCAGTGGAAAGCATTTGTGGGAATTTACCAATATCACCAATTCCCTTGTCATGTAAGCCAGCAATCCTATCCCAGGAAATGCACAATACTGAGTTATCTTACGTTCAGAAAAATGGCACAGAAGGTAGGAGTGCTTATCATGGTTTTTAAAAGCAGAAATCTTCCTATAGTCCATCTACAGAGCACTGAAACTATGTTTTACCACAGAATGAAACCATACACAGTCCCACCAAGAAGGAAGGAAGAGGAAAGGAAGAAAAGAGAAGAGACAGGAACAGGGATGGTGTGGGGAGAAACACAGATGCAGTCTCCTGAGTTTTACTGACCGAGGAAGATTCCTAGGATACATTGTCAGCGAAAGGAGGAAAGAGAGGGGTGAGTTACTAGATGCTGCCTGGCATGTCAACACCAAAGAACACATGAGCATAAAAGTTAAGGTACATGTAGAAACTAACAAAAACTGATCTCCCAGAGAGAATACTTGGACTACAAGGTCAGAAGAAAAATATTTCATATATTTTTATCTTGTGATAGTGGAATGAAAACTAGATTTTTGTGCATAGCAAATAATCACTCTATTTGTCAGCTATATTGCAGCTCCATAAATTTATCATCTATTCCTATAATCTATCTCTATCTATTTATATCTATCTATCTATCTATCTATCTATCTATCTATCAGAATTTTGAATATGAAAATTGTCAATAACATACCTGCTGCTAATATGAATTAAAATGGCTAAAAGAGAGACTGGAGAGATGGCTCAGTAATTAAGAATGCTTGCTTATTTACAGAAGACTGAAGTTTGAATCCTATGTCAACCAGCTTACAACATTCTATATCGTCAGGGATCAGATTTCCTTGCCCAGACTCCATAAACACTTTAGTTCACATACACATACATTGCACATGAATATACAATGCACATAGTTTAAGAATAAAATAGGGGTTGGCGAATGGTTCAGTGTTGCAGAGCATTTGCTTTTCTTCCTGAGACTCAGAATTCAATATCTACCATCCATATCAAGTGGTCCACAACTACTTGTGATTCTGGTGCCAGGAGATCTGACCCCTCTTCTGGCCTCCAAGGGCTTCTGTAGGTATAGATGCATACACATAGACTCATGAGCATATACATAGAGTTCTTTTAAACCTTTAAAAATAAATAAATCTTTTTTAAAAAAAAATAGCTAAAAATGAAGAAAAGTCTCATAATGTCATCTACTACGTATCATATTTTCTGAATTAACCCATGGTTCCAACTTGCATAACAGACAAGAAAACAAAATAAAGAGATGGTCACCTTCTACAGATGGTAAAACAAGGTTGTATAGGATTATCATTGAAATCATAAATAACTATGCAAAAAGCTCTAATCATATTTAATTGTGAGTACCTGGTAGGTGCAGGGTTCTTTGTGTGCTGTCTTAGTTACAGTGGAAATGAAGTAGGGAGATGCTGAACACTTTTTTTACACACACACTCACACACACACACACACACACACACACACACACACACAATCTCATCTCACACATGGGCAAGAGGGTTAGGTAGCAGAACGTATTGAGTGAGACACAAATGATAGACTAAATTACAAACTTGCATGAGAGCCCACCACAAGTTGGATTCCTAATAGATGATAAGTAGGAATCTGTGGTCAGTATAGCAATGAATTGTGAAATTCAATCCCACAGGACCATGGAACTTCACACTATATCTATTTTCCTTTTAAAAGATGTATAAGTTTAACTTGTTTAAAAGGAATGTTCAATAACACAAACTAAGAAGAAAAGGAGACTGCTAAAGGGGTGTCTCAGAGGAGTGGGAGAAATGAGAAAGCTTTGTTATTTGGTGGAGTCTTAAATGTCAATCACAGGGCCATCGGTCCCTATAGCCTTTTGTTGAAACCATCTGCTCTCCTCACTTCCTTTCCACTTGCATAATACCCCCATGGTTTCTATGGAGGCAAACCTTCTCTTTTCCAGCAAAGTATACATGACCCTGGGCTTTTGCCATGATTTATCAAACCTTCAGCTTTGAGCCCTTTGAGATAAATTGTCAACTTTTTGTGAACTACCATAAAAAGAAACTTGACCTTCCAGGGTGCATCCATTGTTACAACTTAAAAAAAAAAAATGGCTAAAGTTTTTGTTCTAGCATTGTCAGAACAGCTTTGTATTTTGCATAAAAGCCAAAACAGCATTCCATTCTTGTGTCTTTCTCATAAGTGGCCACCATTCTGTTGCCAACACACCCATGTGAAAATCTAGCATTTGTTTTAAATATGAATACAAGAAGCCATCATTTCCAAAGGACCAGATTTACCCACAAATGACTGGCATTTAGTCATGGTAGCTTTTTGGACATTGCTTCATGTGAAAACAGAGCATTTCTGTAGTGTGGCAGACTGGATGCTGCCTCTATGTGGCTGGGGGAAGAACTGTCATCGTTATTGTCACCATTTATTAAATAGTCTTTATTTCCAACAGAGAAAGAGCCCCAGAAATTCCTAAAGGTAGTGCTAAGATGACTGAAAAGTACACAGGAATTGGAAGATGATGTGGGGAAACAAAGCCAAACCATGCTGAACTCCACAAACCACAGCACCTTAGTCACCCTACAGCATATAAGCCGAAGTGCTTTAGAGAGTGAGATAAACTTCCCAGCCCAGAGTGCAAAGCTAAGTGTGTCCAGGAAAGGTATACAAGAAAGAAAAGCAGAAAGGGCCAGGATAATTTTAATGCACTTTGGACCTGTATCCAGTAAAGACAAAACACCATCAGCAAACGTCAAAAGGACAACTAAAGCAGCCCTGCATTACACCATGCTCAACTTTCTGAGGACTGCGAAGTGACTCCAGTATTTCATTTATTTCCTTTTGTTCTAGGATATTTTTTACCTGCCTTAACTGTATTACAGTATTTTTATTTTATTCTATTTTTTAACTTATTTTTTTATTCTACTCATAAAATTTTATTTACATATTTTTCATTATTGGGCAGTCTTTTTTTCTCTTTCTTAGTTTTAAAGTTTGTTTTTATCTACAGGGTACCTCATTTTTTCCTGCTATTTTTTGTAGTATTTCAATTTTATTCAATAGAATATTTGGTTTGGTTTTATTTTTTCTTAAATACATGTTTTTATTTGTATTCTCTTTTGTGTTTATCTATTTTGTGATTTATCATTATTGGGAAGTTTTGTCTGTTTCCTTTTGCATATATTCTAATCTTGCTCCACTCTGCTTCCCTGTGAGATTCTTTTCCACTTCTCTGTTTCACTTATTTATCCTCACTTCCTTCTATTTTCTCTTTCCCATTCTACCTCCAATTTTCATTCATTTTCTATTTCTATATTTCTGGTAACTAAATTATATCTCATAGTGTATTCTTCATTGTTTCCTCGTTTTCTTTTTTCATTTTTTGCATTTTAAGATTTATTTATATCATGTATATGAGTATATATTGTATATATGAGTATCTACATCTACATGAATATAGGCACACACACATACACACACACACACACACACACACACACACACACACACACATATATATATATATATATATGCATATATATGAGTACACTGTCTTCAGGCACACCAGAAAAGGGCATCAGATCCTATTACAGACGGTTGTGAGCCACTATGTAGTTACTGGGAATTGAACTCAGGACCACTAGAAGAGCAATCAGTGATCTAAACTACTAAGTCATCTCTCATGCGCCTCATTCTTGCATTTTTGAACAAAGCATGCTTTAGCAGATTTTTCTCCACTCACCTTCTATTTTAAATGATGCATTTTGGTAACAAGAAAAAGAACATCAGCTGAGATTATGGGAAAGTGAAATATGAATTTCCTAATGTTTTGTAGCCCTAAGATTTCAATTATATTTTAATGTTATAATTATGTACTTATTGTTTGTGGTTATTATTTAAAACTTACAATTTAGGATATATTAAAAATATTATCAAATAGCTTAATCTTAACTATAGACAAATATAAAATAAACACACATAAAGTATTTAGTTCTTTATTAGATGAGAAAATGATATAATCAGTTCAAATATTTATAAAATGCATTTATATATCTTTATGTATGTAATTTCTAAACATAAATATAAAGATAAATTAATCATTAAATATTAGATTGTTTAATATCTTATTGGATGATTAATGCTGGAGGTTCCTGGACCTCCAGACAAAATTTATGTATAGCTCTGGTACACAATTTCTGCAAGGTAGTCTTTGCTACTTCATAGCTGGAATGTGTCCCAAATAATCAACCATTAAGGCAACTGCTGCACCAATTCTGACAAAGAGCTCTGCTGTCTGTTTCAAGTTTCATGTATTTTTTTTAACTTGCACAAGATCTTTTTTATTCTGTTTTCTGTCTATTGGGCTTCAAGTATAGTATATACAGAAGAAGTCTAGGACAGTAGAGCATGTTAGCTGGTTCTAGGGATATAGGTAGGAAAGAACATCTGGTGGAAAGTGAGATAGAATTTCAGAATAGAATAACAGGATATTTCTTTTGTTTTCTATTACTGGGGTATTTACCATAACTTTATTTCTCTTAGTGCTACGGAGAGCACAGCAGACACGACCACTCAGACACAGTCTATATCCAAATGAAAGGTATTCAGAACCTAAGTGCAACCCTGAGCATTTGGAGGAGGAGTCTTCTAAAAGAAAAACTCGCATCCAGTATCTCGCTCAGCAGTTCCAGCAGAGAGTTCTACAGGCAAGCAGTTTAACAGAAGCTAAGATAAGCTGTTAGCTGGTGGGTGGGTGTGAGGGCAGTTTATAAAAGCAGGCAGTTTAATAGAAGCCAAAATAAATGAGATGGAATATCTTGATCTCAGGTTTCTAACTATGATTTAATGATTTCCCAAAAGATTCTCCATCAAACAGATCAAAGTCAAGTAAAACCTAAAATGGGTTCATGAAAAACACAAGATGGGGGAAACTCTGTACTTTCTTACCCTGTCATGTAGCTACCGCAGAAGCTCAAATTTATGATGTGGAGGAAAGAAAACAAAATAAAATTTAAAACAAACAAACATCTTCTCTTCTTTAAAATGGGAGCAAATTTAACAATGCCCTACTCTAGCACAAAACATGATTCAGACCTTAGTTACTGCCTGTAAATTTGTCATGCTTCCTTCGCAGTTTCATAGTTCAAGAATGTTCTACTGTGAAAAACTGACCAGACCTTTGGTTTGTTGTTTGGTTTGGTTGGTCTGTTTACTTCTTGCTTACTTATTAATATGACATAGGGTCTCTTTAACATTCATGGTTTAGAACTCTTTATTTAGTCTAGGCAGGCCCAAGTGTTGAGTTAATAGGAGTTGTCATTAGTGTCTAGCCGTTAATATAATGCCATTAGTTTTCAGGTAGCTACGAGCAGGTTTTCTTTAAGAGCAAATGATTCTTTTTTTTTTTCCAGATAGGGTTTCTCTGTGTAGTCCTGGCTGTCCTGGAACTCACTCTGTAGACCAGACTGGCCTCGAACTCAGAAATCCACCTGCCTCTGCCTCCCAAGTGCTGGGATTAAAGGCGTGCACCACCACTGCCTGGCGAGCAAATGATTCTTATTAAATTTAAATTTATTCTAATTAGCATATACTTGTATGACTTCCCCTTCACTGTCTTTGCTCTAACCTCCTTCATGTTTCTACCTCATTACACATCAAGTTTATAGAATTTAAGAGCAGAAGTTTTGAAGAAAGATGTTTTGAAGATGAAACTTTATATTGCAGCATCATAGGTATACTTTATGTAAATTTCTCAATTTCTTTTTAATATAACTAGATCACTTATAATGTATGACTAATTGTGATACATAAATAATTAAATGCTTTAATATTCCATAATTATTTCAGTCTTACATTTACTTAATCTTGAAGATTGGTTCTAATACTTTGATTAAATCAGAAATATGCATGTCCAAACACTAAAGATCCTTGTTCCCATTTGGTTTTCAATTGATCAATAAAGATTCCAGTGGCCAATGGTTGGGCAAAGAGAGAAGGGTCAGAGCCAATTTCCCTGACTGAGCCTGGAGTAGCAGGGGAAGGTTTATGTACATCCAGCCTTTGAGTTAGTCAAGGCATTTATAAAATAAACCTCTCCCCCTCCTCTCTCTCTCTTTCTCTCTCTCTCTCTTTCTCTCTCTCTCTCTCTCTCTCTCTCTCTCTCTCTCTCTCTTTCTCTGAGTGTGTGTGTGTGTGTGTGTGTGTGTGTGTGTGTGTGTGTATCTTTCATTCATGGAATGCTGTGTAGCCAAAACTCACTGCTACAGCTTAAGGCATCTTTGATGAATCACTGTTGTATAGCTCAAAACCTTCTATTTTAAAGGAAAATTTCCTGAGACATAGGATATATAAGGAAAGGAAAATAAGTTATGTGTTTACAATGCAGTAAAACTACAGCATATTCTAAGATGAAATATTCCATCCTGCAAAGAAGAACATTAAGACAGGAAGTAATAACTCTGGGAAGTCCCTGAAACTGACCAGAGTCATAGGTATCTCCCTTTCCAAGAGTATATAAGCAGTAAAGAATGCTTAGAGTCATTCTCAAGAGAGCAAAGATGCATAGAGTCAGAAACCATCTGAACAGCCTAGAAGAAACAAGGAACCAGAGAGCTGCCTAAAAGAGGTTCAAAACAATAAACCATATGGAAAGAATACTCTCCAATCTGTTGTGCTGCCTGTAGGCTCTGGGGTATACTCCAGGCTCCCAGTTTTGGTGAGCTGTCATTCATGCTCAGTCAGTGCTGGCCATCAACTTTCTTTGAGTCATTTCTGCTCTTGTAAGTAACCCTAATAAAACTCAGTTGTTCACCAAGTTTGACTTTGATGGTATCTGTACTTTAGTATTTTGTAGCCTTCTGTCTGGGTTAGGTAGATATGTGTGGGGAGCCGACAGAAGGCGGCTATCATCCTTGCAGCCATCTTGAGCCATATACCCTGACAAGAGACTTATTTACAATAGCCTACATCAGCTGAGCACACTCTGATAACATCTTGTTTTAGATACCCAGGATTTTCCCGTGGGTGTGGGAGACTTAAAGGTGTGATTTAGAGCGAGACTTAAGGGCATGATTTGAAGGTGTGATTTAGAGATAAGACCTAAGGGCATGACTTAAAGGTGTGACTTAAAGGCATGGCTTAGAAATGAGACACATAAAAGGCGAGAGGCAGACAGAAGAAATTATTAGGCACTTGGCACTTGGAGGAAGAACTTCGAGTTATTATTAGACACTTGAGACTAGTAGTAGTCACTTGGCACTTGGGGGAAGAATTTGGGATTAGACATTAGACACTTGGAGTAGACACTTGAGACATAGAACTTGGAAAGGCAACTAGGAATTAGACACTTGTACTTGGATGAGACTCGAGACTAGAACTTGGAACTGGAAACTTGGAACTTGGAGGCACTAGGAACTAGAAACTAGGGACTAGGAACTCAAGACTTGGGACTTGGATTAGGAAGAGAGACTGAAGAATAAACGGGATTAAATCACACTCTGTCTGGTCTCCATTCTTCGAGTCCATCCTCACTTCCTCTCTTGTTGAACCCTGATCCGCAGACCCTAGCTGCTTGGGGCAGTGCAGCTAGCAAGTTAGTCCCCAAGGCTTTTGGCAGTTCAGTTTCCAATATTGATAGAGCAGTCTGTGACATTTTGGCCCCCAAGCATGGGGCAGAGCAGTTCTTGACATTTTTGGCCCCCAACGTGGGGTAGAGTGGGATGCAACAGATATGTGTATGAGGTATTGTGTATGTCCAGGAAAATTCTGTCACACAACAATCATGCCATGTTTAATTCTTTGCCACTGATAAGGCTGAGGTATGGAGAGGAGGCTTAATGAGTGAAATGCCCCATTAGATAGTTAGAAGTCATAAATGCATTGTTCTGGAAACTTGAAAAGATCAAATCATGAGGATTTAAATTTTTAACTGAATTTTTTATTCTTAAAAGAATTTGAAAGCCAGAAATAAAAATCCTGAGATGAATAATATTACAGAAGACTCCTAAGGCTATTAGGGTTTTTAATGGGTGTTGCTCTTAGATTAATAAAGTGTTTTGTCCCCAGAGGAAATTTAATACAATAGGATGGGGAAACATCATATCAATCTTTATTGTTCAGACTTTGGAAACAAAAATGAGATTACTTTCAGAACTATAATTTGCCTGTCATTTATCACCAAGTAAATTCTAAGGCCTGACTTTCTTTCTTTGGGGAAAAAAGAGGTAGGCAGAAAACAGTATTTCTTGATTCACATTGTTGGTTCTAGTAAAGAATCAAAAATGTTCATGTGACTTTTTGGAGTGGTACCTTTCCATGTTAATATGCTAAATCTCTAGTGATTAAACTGAAGACATCCAAAAAAAAAAATACAATTACCCTCTATATATTTGCATCATCTTTCCTTACTTTAATATAAGTTTTGATTACATGTATTAAGTACACTGTGAAAGCTATAATAAAGACATACAACTGTATCATTTACTTTAATTATACTTGTCCCCTCTCCTCTCCCTATCCCCTGTTGCTCCCACTCTCTCTATTTCCCAGATACTCTTACTTCTACTTTCATGTGATGTCATTGCTACTTTTCATGTCATAAGACTTTGTTCATCTGTATAAAACCTAGAAAGAATGGAATAATAAAGACATGTTTTGTTGCTTGTTTTCTAATTTCCTTATTTTAGTATTAGTTTTCTAATTTCCAATTGTTGAAAATCATCCTGAAAACAACAGATTTTTTCTCTTAGTGATTCACTAAAACTATTGTGTCTATATAACTCATTGTTTTTAATCTACTGATGTATACTTAGAATTATTCCCTAATTTGGCTATTATGAATAGCACTCCAATAAAAATAAATGTGCACATAATGCCGTGATATTCTTACAGAGAATTTTCAGCTTTTATACTCAAGAGTGCTATAGTTGAACCATATGATAGTTTTATTTCTAAGTTTTGGAGGAACCTCCCTAATTTCTATTGTTTTGGATAAATTGCTTTCTCTACCACATCTGCTTTTTCAGCATCTTCAACAGAATTGTTATTTATTTTTTTGATGGTAGTCATACTGTCTTGTTCCAGTCTGTTCAGGTCAGTCAACAGGGTCTAGCAAGAGAGAGAGAGTGAGGATGGAGACAAGACAGAGGGGCTGATAAAGTCCCCTTTATTGAAAGGAAAGCCTGAGTATTTATATGCTTTACCACGTGCCTTGCAGCCGTTGATAATCAGGGGAACACAGCTGAAGATGCTCTACCATGTGCGCCTTGCAGTTGGAGGCACTAAACAGCAAAACAAGATATGTGAAAAAAGCAAGATGTTTATCAGAGTGTGCTCAGCTGTTGTGGGCTGTTGAAAACAAGTCTCTTGTCAGGGTATATGGCTCGAGATGGTTGCAAAGATGATAGCTGCTTTCTGCTAGGAATCGGCTCCCAACACTGTCTGTTATGGTATGTAATCTCAAAATTGATTAAGTTTTAATTTCTTTAATAATTTTTGGCATCTGCATTTCAGCTTTTGAGAACTCTACATTGATTTTATTGACTACTTTACTTACAGGATTATTTGTTTTCTTAGCATTGAGTCTTTGACTCATTTATATATTGTATATGTTGACCAGAAGCATAGCTAGCAATTTTTTCTCACATTCTCTAGGCTGCCTCTGTACCCAAATGTTTTCTTTGTTATCATAGAAACCTTTTTAATTTCATGGGATCCCATAGTCAGTTACATTTTCTTAGCTATCCAATTCTATGCAATGAAAGTCTTTGCGTATGCTTATATCTCTTCACCTAATTTTTTTTTTTCAGAGAAGTTTAAAAGTTTCAGTTCTTGAAGTAAGATCTTTGATCCATTTTGAATTGATATTTTTAACAAGGTGAGAGATATGGGTCTAGTTTCATTTTTTTGCATATTAACATTTAGTATCCCCAGCACCATTTGCTGAAGATATGTCTTTTTCCCACCAGTGTAGATTTTTGGCATCTTTGTTCAAAGCCAGTTGAACCATACACTATATGTAGCTCAGTGATAAAGGGCTAGCCTACTATGTCTTGTGGCCCTAGATTCAATCTCATCATTGGAAAAACTAAAATAAAATTATTTTGGTACTGTGGTTTAAATGAGCAATGTCCCTCATAGGCTCATGTAATTGAAGACTTGGCCTCCAGATGGTGGTGCAGTTGGGAAGGTTATGGAACCTGTAAGAAGTATAGTCTTTCTGGAGATAGTTTTGAGGTTTCATATTCTAGCCTCACTTACTTTTTGTTCCCTTTTTTCCATCATGATGGGTTAAGTCTCTTGGAATAAACAAAAATGAACCCTTTCTTCCTTTAAGTTGCATCTGGTTGTGGTATTTTTTATTGCACCAAAAATAACTAATATAGTTGTAGTTGTGTAGCTTTACTCCCAGATTTTTTATTCTATTCTAGTGACCTATATGTCTGTTTTTGTGTCAATATGTTGCTGGTTTGATTACTATAGTTTTGTAGTATATTTGTTCTGTAGTTCAGTTTTGTTCTTCGTGCTCAGAATTTCTTTGGCTATTCACAAGCATTGTACTTCTGTATGAGTCTTACAATTTATTTTTTTTCTATGAAGAATGTTACTGGAATTAAGATAATGATTTCATTGAATCTGCTGGTCACATTTAGCAATATGCCCACTAAAAACACTGCTAATTCTATCTATCTGTGAACATGGAAGTCTTTCCATCTTACATTGTTTTTTTCAACTTCTATGTTCAATGTTCTAAAGATTCACTGTGGAAGTCTTGTACTTTCTTAGTGTTATTTCGGGGTATGTTTTTGTTTGGAAGATAACAGGATTGCCTTTTTGAGTCCTTTCTCAGCACATTCATCATTGATATTTTGTATGTTCATTTTATGTGTTTCTACTGTACTGTGATTGTTCATCAGTTCTAAGAGTTTTCTGGTAGAGACTTTGGGCTCCCTTATACACTAGAGCATATTGTCTGCAGAGAAGAATAATTTGATTTTCTCCTTTCCTATGTACATTCCTTTTTATGTCTTTTCTTCTCTTACTACTCTTGCTAAGACTTAAAACATTTCTCTACTGTTGAATAAGAGTAGAGAAAATGGACATTCTTATTTTTTTCCTGATTTTAATGGAAATGTGTAGGAGGAGCTAAGGTGGGAAGAGTAAGGAGAAGAAGAGGAAAAGGAAGAGGAGGAGCTAGAGAGGGCAGAGATGTAGGAGGATGAAGAGCCATGCAGGTATGGAGAGCAGTCACAGGTAACAACTTTTATTTAGGTTAGCTAATAGGGAAACAACTCTCTTTGTATGGGCATATTGTTATTCAGCATTACCAAACATATAAAGCCTTTGATTAAGCTTTAAGCATCAGAGTCTCATTTTATTACTGGGCCCACATGGATGGTGGGATGGTCTGGGCAATGCCCAGCCTTTCGAAGACAGCATGGAAGATTGACAGAGCCATCTCCCATGCTGGCATCTCATGGGTGGCAGGGCTGGTGTGGCTGGCTGGCCATGGAACAAGGAGGCTGAGCTAGGCAGAGCCACTGCAGCTTAGATAGTCAGCTTGAATGGTGATCATTTTAAATAATTACTTCTACAGAAATGTTTAGTGCAATGCTGGATTCCCAGGTTCTTTATAAATTTTATAATTATTTAATGCTGGACTGTCTTAAGATGTATTTATGGTATGTATTGCATGTCTGAGTTTGCTAATGTTGAATTATCCTTAGATCTCTGTAATAAATCCACATCCATAATAGTGAATTTTTAAGTGTGTTTTTAAATTTGTTTGCTAATACATTTTTGATAATTCTATATCCATGATCATCAGGGAAATTGATTAACATTTCTGTTTTGTTTTGTTAATTTTTTTACTTTGTGTTGGACTCAAAACAATACTAGCTTTATAAAGTGAGTTTATGGGGTTTGCCCCTCTCTTGGGATAGTTTGAGGAGTCTTGGATTAGTTCATTAAGTATCTAGCAAAATTAAGCAGTAAATCTACCTGTGATTTATGTCAGTTTTTAGTTTGGATACATAATTATCACTGCAGTCTTCCTATTTGTTACGTATTTATTTGTTTTATATAGCTTTAGTTTAATGTTCATAGGCCATGCATATGTAGAAAGTCATCCATTTCTTTCAGGTTTCAAATTTTTTGAAGTACATGTTTCCAAAATATACTCTAACAATCTTCTGAATTTCACTGGGATCTGTGATAGTCTCTCCTCTCAACTCTAAGTTTAATACTTGCATGTTCTCTCTTTGTTTTGCTGGTTTAGCCAAACATTTGTAAGTTTCATTTACCTTTTCAAAATACCAAGTCTCTGTTTGAGTTATTATTTGTATACATTTAATTTGCAATAAGTTGATTGTTTTTGCTGAGCATTATTTATCCCCCTCTTTTAATTTTGGGCTTGGTTTATTCTTTTTTTGTTTATCTCTGATAACCCTAGATGACCCTAAAATGGTGTCTACCATACTGTAGTTTTTCTGACATGTGCAATATTGGTGGCTGTAGTGACATTAAAAATTGTTATTTTGAGGTATAATTTATACCCCAAAATGAACATACAACTTTTTCCTCGCCACTTATTTTTTCTTGTTCTAAATAAAGTCTTACTTTCATGTTTAATTTTTTCACTACCCGTAGGTTATTAGCTCCACTGTCTAAGCATTAAGCCCCACAGAGTCCAGCTCCACTCCTGGCAGCTTGTGGAGGTAGAGTGGGCACAACAGAAAGGCCAGCAGCAGAATTTGCTGTCCTTCATGTCTCCAGCATCTTCCATCATGTGGAAAGCTTCCCTCAGAGTTAGAGGTGTTCAAATCTGAGAATAAAAGCTTTTTTTTTTTTTAACTAGATTTAAATTTCTTTTGCTCAATGTATAAAGCCTTCACTTTTTTTTTTCTGGTTCCAAATTCCAAATATTAACTATTGTCCTCAAGTTGTTTCTTTGATTCTGTTCTATGTTTTATTTCTGATATATTTGTTAAAGTAGTTTATAATATTCAAGAATTCTTAGGAATACTTTCTGAATAGTAAAATAAAGCAAATTTAAGAAGTATATACCCGTCAATGGCATTTTAATAATGATTATCAAAATGGTGTCCAATGGCCCTGGTGATTTTGATATTCTTCATGTATTTCTTTATATTTCAAGTGTTCATGTTTTTGTGGGGGGGGGGGATCAAAAACACAAACAACAAAAAAATCAAACTTAAGGACTAGCTAGTTCAGATATGTGTTTTGTGTGTTTTATGTGTTTTTCAAGAGCTGAAAATCCTTGAGTAAAATGTATTCCTTTCAGAATTTGCAGTGAGCCATTCTTCAGAATATGCTCCTCTAATTGCATACCTAGGCAAGCACCTGGCATCTCTGTGATCTCCTACAAAAGTGGTGTTGACTTATTCACCAGCCTTAAGCTCATCTCTTAACCTCTCAGCTCCCTTTGGAAAGTGGACAATAGCCATTCTTGGAGACAGACAATAGCAAAGTAGCTTAGGTTGGTTAAGCATTTCAGTTGAGTCTGGGTATTAATACATTGTCATCTGGGGTATTACTTAAGACAATAATGAGAATAGTAATTATTTTCCTCAAGGTCTGCTCACACAGTAACAAAAAGGACTTCCAATGTACGTAACTAAGATTTGGAAAGGAGGCGGAGTAGCTTAATACAGGTCTTTACTTGGAGTCACCAACTGCTTCCTTTAGAAACTCCATTTGTTTGTTTGGGGGATGGGTGATTGAAGGCTAAAGAATCTAACCTGACAGAAAACACAATATTCCAGAAAATATTATTTCAAATGTGAGCTGTATGTGAGAAAACACATTATTAAATTGAACAATTACTTGAATCAAAGCCTCTCTCACATGTGGTAGTGTCAACAGCAGCAGAAGACACAGAAGGCTACCACACAGCCACAAGCAGCCTGTAACAGAAAAGAATTTAGAAAGATGCAAAACTGGGGAGCTTAAGGAACATTTAGCCAGTCATACAGTAGAGGACAATGTACAAGAAGTAGATGTAGGCTGCTTCAGAGCATGTACGTGTGTGTTTGTGTGTGTGTGTGTGTGTGTGTGTGTGTGTGAGAGAGAGAGAGAGAGAGAGAGAGAGAGAGAGAGAGAGAGAGAGAGAAGAGAGAGAGAGAGAGAGAGAGAGAGAGAAAAGAAGAGAAGAGAAGAGAAGAGAAGAGAAGAGAAGAGAAGAGAAGAGAAGAGAAGAGAAGAGAAGAGGTTTATCACCATAAGAGTATTATTCACAGGAAGGCTTAGCAAGTGGAAATATAAGGTCAGTTTACAAATTAAATTTTAAAAATATGAATGTATTAGCAGTTTGTCTAGGCTCTGCCCTACAGTTACCTGGCAATAGCCTGCTATGCCTGACTATAAAAGGGGCTGCACAATTTCTTCTCTCTCTTGTCTTCTTGCTCTTGCTCTTGCTCTGTCCTCTCCTTCCTGCTCTTTCTCTCTCCCCACCCCCCTCTCTCCACATGCTCATGGCTGCCTTGTACTCTACCTATTGACTCTCTCTCTCTCTGCCTTTCTCTGTCTCTACTCCCCTCTCAACTCCCCTCTCAACTCACCTCCTCATGCCCTGAATTAACTTTATTCTATACTATACCATCATGTGGCTGGTCTCTCAGAGGGAAGGGATGTCGCAGCATGGGCCCATGGAGGCACCCTCTTTCCTTTATACCTGACTACACATCCACCAAACATACTCCTTTTCTCCTTATCTTTTTATAAAACACAACATAAATTTTTTTAAACAATTCTCTTTAGTCAAAGGAATTCTAACGTGCATTGTTATAGTGTGTACATGGTAAAATGCAAGACACAAATACCCTGGTCCTAGATAAAAATATTTCATGTGTTTGTTTTTTGGTGATGTGATGTTTGGAGTATTTTTGATGTTTGTTTCTTTCAGAAGTTTTTAGTAAAATGCACATTATCTCAGTATAGAATTTTGTCTTTATCTGAGACATTCAAATTTCTGGATTTTCAGTCAGTAATGAGGGCAAACAAGATCCCAGAGTGACAGATTTTCTTTTCTCTTCACACCCCTTTGTTTTCCTTGTTTTTTCTAACCTCAGTAGCAATGACATTTGCTAAGCATCTCTCTGCTGGCCAAGGGAAATATTTCCTAAATTTAACATAATTTTGTTTATGTAAGGGTAGGGCTCATGATTTCTGAGGTTTTGGGAATAATAGCCTAAACTGAAGTAGTGATTAAAGCCAAAGAGTTTTGAAATAACTTCTAGATGCAAATGTTACCAACTTTTATTTTCATAAATCACTTGATTATAGCAAATCAAAATATATTACAAGAAAAAATGGTGTTCTTTAAATTATCAAAAGTGACAGCAAGGAAAATGACATTCTAGAACTGGGGATGGAGTAGGTGAGCAGACAACATTTTTCTTAAGGGTAGAATGTTTCTCTTAAGTATTGACAAAAGGCCTAGTTAATTGATTAAGAAAATAGGTTGTGTCTTGAATTTCTTTTGAGGAACACAAAGTTTGAAATCAGTAGTGAACATGTGTTTTGTGTTGAGTTCATGTCAGTGTGATTTGATCCAGGCCTTATATCCCCAACTGTCCTATTGGTAACGGCACCAGACTGGGAAAAAAAGAGGCAGTCAAGATGGTCTGAGTTTCAAACATAGGCTGCGGTAAATAGGACACCAGGTAACCTTGCTTGTGCCCTGCAGTGATACAATGGACATGTCTTAATCTTTATCCCTCTTAATGTCACCAGAGGACTCCTTTTGCACTGAGAAGTTACTGTGGAAGTACAGAGCCTGTCAAAAGCAATTTCTTTAAATTAGATTGTGAACATGCAGGCCCAGACCTTAAGACCTCCCCAGAAACCAGCCCAATAGCTTCAAGTATTCCCCCCACATGGGTGGAAGTTCTGTGCCCTTCGTGATGGTATGGGTTGTCTTGTAAACTTTTAACCCCAGTTTTGTTCTTTTGGAAATTAACAGAAATCTCCTGTGCATTTCTTCCAGTTTTGTGATTTTTTTTTTTGACCTTACCTTATTTGCTTTGTTGTTCTAATCAACAGTGAGTATACACATGGCTTGTCTTCATATTTGCTAAGTAGATTATGGGGCTCTTAAATATCAACCTACACCTTTCACAATGCCTGAATCTATAGTTATGTTGTAAAAGAAATGTCCTGCAGTCAAATGCTGTTCTTCTGGGTTTTAAAAAATAAATTTTATTTATCTTTTCTTCTGTTTTCCCCTTCCTTCTTTTTCTCTCTTCTCCTCCCTTCCTCTCTCTCTGTACATGTGCAAGGCTGGTGCACATGTGACCACGCAGTGTTGGATCTCCCCTTCCTCCTTGGGATCCAAAGACTGAACTCAGTTGTCAGATTGCTCATCAAGCATGTTTACCTGCAGTTACCTCACCAGCCCTGTTTCCCAGTTTCTTATCAGTATTATATTAATCCCTAAAAATAAGTTTAAGTCAGGGCAGTGGAAAATTTCATTCCAATTTTTTCTCTTGTTACCAAATTTCTACTTTATGGCAATTGATCTTTTGGACAGTTGGACAGTAAACCAGATGGTACTACACCCCCTCAGAGAAGGTCTTTCCCATACAGTTAATCCTTCCAGGAAATACCCTCTCAGACACTCAGAGGCTTGTTTCAGTTGGTTCTAAATCCAATCCAGCTGGCAACCAAGTTTAGCCATCACAGCAAGTTTCTTTTGTGATAAAGACAAGTTAGACTTTGTCTCCTTTTATTTCTGGGCTCTTTTGAACTATTTGTCTTTTAACAACAACAACAACAACAAAAACCCACCATTTCTGGAACTGCTATTTGGTGACTGGCTTTGTCTCTTGGAGTCATGCTGAGTTGATGAAGCAGTGATTTCTAGGTTCAGTGAGAGTTCTTGCCTCAATATAGAAGGTGGGGAACTATCACGGAACCTATCTGACATCAAGTTCAGGTTCCACATACAAGAACAAACATGTGTACATGTGCTTTCATGTATGGGAACATGTATGAACAAACACATACCACACACATGTACATATAAAAAATAGTTTTTGGATTGACATATATTAGAGACATTATTTTTCGGCTTTGTTATACATGTATGTATTGGTCTTTTGCTAGTGTTAAATGGGGTAATGTTGCTACTGTAATAATTGCTAATAAGAATAGTATTTCATTGTAAATAACTTACATTAGCATATATTAAGACCTAATTATGTACATTGTAAAATTATCAAGATTTTACTTTATTAGAGTTAATAATGTCTCATCAAATTTAATTATTTGTTAACATTACAATAATATGTTAATTTGTAATATGATTTTTGATTACCTTGTTGGGCCTTTCACTAAACAAAAGATTATCTTTTAAATAACTGTTTATATTCATCTTTTAAATGACTACTTTATAAACAAGTACTTTAGAGTGGTTTTATTACAGTAGATATCCTGTGTACGTGTGTGTCTATGTCTAGAAATATGTAGAGTTCAGTCTGGATTTTATGTATTGTTTGAAAGTTTATAGATTTAAAAACATGGATGTATACTACATATAAAGTGACTGCTAGTGCTTATTGTGCTTAGTACCAGATGTTTCCAGACTGTTGACACATATAATAGTCAACGGCATTTTTTGGACATTTCTGGTGTGTGTGTGTGTATGTGTGTGTGTGTTTGTGTCTGTATGTGTATGTGTGTGTGTGTGGTTGTATAAACTAAAACTCACATTTATATCTCCTAAGAGCTACTATTTCTAGAATTATTTTTTTGTTGTTAAAAATTGACTAAAAGAGTTTTATTGCTTCTAAGGCCTTAGCATCCATTGCTGACTCCACTCCTCCCATAGCGTGAGAATGGATCAGAGCAACTGAGACAGGTGTCACCCAAGTAAAGGGAGACAATGCAAAGCAGAGGTCAGTTGTCAGGGACTTCAGTATAGTGCTCATCGATGAGGGGAAAAGTTGTAAGAATCAAAATCAAGTCAGTTGGGCATGGTAGAAATGGCCTTTAAGACTGAAGCAGGAGGATCATGAATTTGAGGCCTGTCTTCATTCTATTGCAAGACAAAAGGGAGTCCCTAATGTCAGCCTTTTAAAAAGTTAACTGGATCCACATGATTGTGGAGAAAAGCTTCTTATATCTGGTTACTTGGTACCAGCTAGATGTCTTCTGACATTGGCCTCTACTTGTGTTCTTTGTTTGTATTCCTATGAGGATATTGGTTTCAGACACAGGTATGTTTCCCCTCAAGAGTGAAATCAATAACACATAATGTGAAAGTATAATCACTTGGACAGAAATGAAGATATACTAAGGAGAGCCACTTGTGCCCCTTCCTTTGGCTATCTGTTATTCAACTCGTGGTCCCCATTGGAATTTCTCCAGGAATCTCATGGTAGGAAACAGAAAGCCTTGAGCTTTTCCAGTTGCCAGCCAGAGGAGGAATTGTTTTAGGAAAGATTCCCCAGAGACAGTCCTGATGGGTATGACTGCACTGATACTGCTTAATAATATATACAACTCTGGTCCTCTATTTAAGTCTAAACCACTAAAGAAGAGAATGGGAAGCTTCTCAGAACCATTTGCTCATCTTCCCAGTGTGGTCACAGTAATTAGATACCTGCTTTGTGTTTTTTACTTGCTCTTCAGTAGAACATTCAACTATAATCTAGACAGATCCAGCCACCTGATTTTTGATATGGTTGTCAAAAATATACATCAGAAAAAAAAAAGAACCCCATTAAAAAGAATGCTGTGAAAACTGGATCTACACATGTAGAGTGAAACTAGGTTCCTATCTCTTCCCCTGTGCAAACTTCAAATGGATCACTGATTAAAAATATCTTATGCATATATTTATTCTTTTGTGCATCTCTGTGTATGCACATGTGCGGGAGTGCATGCATGCATGTGCATGTGTTCATGCATGTGTATCACTGATCATATGTGGAGGTCACAGGATATCAATCAGGAGTTAATTCTCTCTTTCTACCATGTGGTTTCTAAGGATTGAACTTAGGTCACTGGCTTACTGGAAGGAGTTTTATCCACTGAGCCATATCTCTTGACCGTGAATAAAATATTTTAATGTAAGACCTGAAAGTCTCAAACTGTTAAAAAGGAAGTAAAGAAAATTCTTCAAGGTCTAGCACAGACACACAATTCCTGGACAGGTCTCCCGGATGTAGGAACAACCCTAAGAACTGGTAATGAAACCTCAGGGAATGAAAAGCTGCTGCATCGCAAAGGAGATAGTAAGTGAACAGGCAGATTTCAGAAGAGGAGAGGAATCTTTGCTGCCTGTAGATCTGATGCAGGATAGATGCGCTTTTATAAGGATTTGTTACTGTTTTAATTGGGCTGTACTAACAGAATGCCAACTACAGTAACTCTGCTCTTCTAAACAAAAGCATTGTTTAGAAGCAATTAACATTAGATGGCACATCAAATTTACATTTAAAACCTTAATTAGTTTAGTTTGGTTTTGTTTTGACATCATGGTAGAGATAGGTCTTACCTATCTCTAGATAGCCTAGAAATAGAATCAAATGCTGGATGTTGCAGAGACTGGCTTTGAACACCTAATTACCCTGTTTCTCTCTAGAGAATAGGGATAGCAGATTTATGCCAGCACCCCTAGCTTGAGTTTAAAAGCCAACCATAACACACCCAAATTCTGAGATGTCAGCTTGTCCTACTTGGATATCCCATCTACATGGGTGGGATATCAACATTAGATCAGCCATTTGGCCATCTGTAAATTGTTAAAGAGTCCAGCAGTTGAGCTTCTGCGGGACTGGTGATTTGGGCTGTTTTTTAGCCACTGAACAATGCCTCTTGGCTCCATACCCACGTTCCTTAAAGGGATAAAGGTCAGCACTGACACCTTACAGCCTCAGACAAAGATTCTGAAAGTAAAAGTCTTGATTTATGACTCTGTGGTCAGGAAAGAGGTGAATCAGACACAGAGGGAGCCTTTTCAAAGGGAAATAAAAGGGGAAGCCAGGCAGGAAGCAGAGCAGAGAGAAGCCTTGAAGGACTTACACAAATGCTGGGTGAGAAATTAGCATTTGAGAAACAAGAGTTGGCAAGGAGGAAGGTCAGAAGCACAGTCTGAGCAAAGAGCGGCTTGCACCCGGATTGTTACTGCATCCTTCACTGCTCCCGACAGGCAGGAGAAATCGTCAAGAGCAATCAAAGAGACTCCAGACATTTAAGATAACGTTTACATTTGGCTTTTGGTGTTTTCAACAGAGATCAATTAAAGACAGTACAAAACAACCCGTGGCAAGCCCAATCGATAGCCTTAGGAACAGTCAGTCCACTTTGCCAAACAAATAAGATGAAGATTCTAAAGGGCAAATCTTGCTGCGGAAACCAGAGCACTAGTACAGCTGTCTTCAGGAGAGTTCTAGGAAAACATACCCAGAATAAACTCTATTCTATACTATACCGTCGTGTGGCTGGTCCCTCAGGGGGAAGAGATGCCTCGGCATGGGCCCACTGAGAACACCCCTTCCCCCATATCTCACCACATACCCATAGAACATATTCTATATCTCTTTATCTTTTTATAAACACATCATTGACCTGAATCACCACATGAAAGCAAGGAAATATGGTTCCTCCCTTAGGATTCTCAGTCTCATTAAAAACAGAATTTAAAAATTGATTAAAACAGACACTCAAGCACAATTATGAGACAATAACGTATAAATCTTGGCAGCTGCCTGGAGGAGTAAGATGGAGGAGAGAAATAGGCCAAAGCCATGCTATCTGAGCTAAGCAGGCAAAGAAGTCAGTCACAGGGCAGACAAAAAGTGAGGGGTGTGGGGGAAGTCTTCCAGGAAAAAAAAAATAAGGAAAGTTCTAGAAAAGACGTATTTAGGCTTTAGCCAGCATCTACAAGACAGAAACAGAAGAAAAGGAAAAGTTAGACCCTTTTGAGTCAGAACTCAGGCAGGCAGCCCCACAGAACCTCTGTAGTGACTACACTGAGGTGGAACTCTGGGAAGTAAAAGAATATTATCTTACTGAAAGGATAGTTATTCTCCCATATATTCAGTGTGGCTTAGGATGGGCTTGCCTTCCTGAGGAGTAGTCCTGTCTTTCTGAAGGGTTGGCTAGGTGCTTGATTTGCACAACTAGAATTTTAGGTTCAGCCAGGCCAAAGATTCCATCTTCTTGAGCAGAGTGAGTTTTCTCAAGAATGGGGTAATGAGTCTTCACTGTACCTCTAAAGCACTGATGGCTTTCTCTAAGAAATGAGACCACTTGATACTTCCTACCTTAGAAAACCAAGCAAATGAAGAAGCAGATCAAGGATCCTTAGACAACTGGCAAGTAAACATGTGGATTTCCTTCAACACCGTGGTTTTATTCTCTTCCTTAATAACTCGGGACTTGTTTCTAAACATGAATCAGATTCATGGTTGCTTAACTTAATGTTAAGAGGTTGGAATGCTGCAGGGCCAGAGCTGTCTTAGGCTTTTACTGCTGTGAGCAGACACCATGACCAAGGCAACTCTTATAAGGACAACATTTAATCAGGGCTGGCTTACAGGTTCTGAAGTTCAGTCCATTATTATCAATGCGGGAGCATGACAGCATCCAGGCAGGCATGGTGCAGGGGGAACTGAGAGTTCTACATCTTCATCTGAGGGCTGCTAGCAGAGTACTGGCTTCCAGGCAGCTAAGAGGGTCTTAAAGCCCACACCCACAATGCCACACCTACTCCAACAAGGCCACACCTGCTAACAGTGCCACTCCCTGGACCAAGCATATACAACCCATCACAAGAGCCAAGTTACCATGTAGCGCTTTGATAGCAGTTTACTGCCTTCCTCCGTGTGTGACCTAACATTGATGTGACTGTCAGGTGAGTCTTTAGGAATGTCCAGAGTACAGGCTACCACCAACCAAAAGGCTAAGATTGCAAGACACCATCTGAGGCTGTGGCAGAGATTTCCCTACTTTTCTGGATCCCACCTATCTGACTTCCACCAAGGTGTTTTAAATGTGTCTTTTCTTGTTTTGTTTTGTTTTTCTTTACTATTATAAAAACTTCATTAAACTGTTACCATGTTGGAATGTGAAACTTGGAGTTACCTGAATCTGTAAATATAATACTTGAAGGACTAATGATACAAATATTAACAAATTACAAATCACTACAATGGGGAAGAGACTGTTAGTATTCTGTCTAAACTCCACCTCCACAGTTACCTGGCAACAGCCAGTTATGCTCCTCCCCACAGTTATCTGACAACAGCAAGGTAGGCCTGGTCCACTATAAATGGGGCTGCTTGCTCCCTTCTCTCTCTCTTACTCTCTTACTCTTGATCTCTTACCCTCCTATTCTCTTGTCTCTCTGTCCCCACCCCCCATCTCTTCTTCTCTCATGGCCGACCTCTACTTTTCTTCCTCTCTCTTCTTCTTCTTCCACCTTCTTCCCCCCACCTTTGCTCTATCTCCTGAATAAACCTCCCCCCTTGGAACCGTGTGGTCTGGAGTGGTCTGTTTGCTGCGGTTGGATGTCCAGTAACTAACACTGGTGCATTGGCAGGGAATCGAACCCAGGCCTCCTGCGTGGCAGGCGAGAATTCTACCACTGAACCACCAATGCCAAGTGGACTCCATTGCTGCTACCTGCCATCATTAACTGCATGAATTTCCACCGCTGCTACAAACCCACCTGCCGCCACAGACTCACAAAACTCCGGCTGCAGCCCACCATGTGGTGCTCCGCCATGTGGGTTAGACAGCTAGCCAGGCCTACACAGACCTTGTGGGTCCATTTTCTTGATACCAGACTGCATAAGCCTGCAAACACACACTGACATATTGATTGGTAAGGAGATTTCAATTCACAGGAGGGACCCTAGACTCACAGATAAGGCCTGGCCAGCCTTCCTTGGGCTGAGACGTGTTGGCATTTGACTGCCCCAGTTCATATGACTGGCTTCCTAGCTGAACTACTACTTAGGACATTGGTTGCTGAGTGACTCCCCCCCTCAAAAGCAGTTTACAGTCTCCCCTCAAGCTCTTGCAGCTGCCTGAAATCCTGGTACCAGGTTGAACTGCTTTTGGCGATCTCCATCTCCGAGGCCCCTAGGTAATCGCGTGACAACCTGATTATCTAGGCTGTTGCCTGATTTATTACCGACTTTTCTATCAGGATGCCAATACGAATAGCTCAGTAAGCCCCCCCCCCCCCATCACCCAATGGGCGCTACATTGTCTTCGGCTCTACCCCCAGACACCCCACTGGGTTGTCTCCTGAAAGAACCTCAAATCTCTAAAATTAACAGCTGATTTGAGGTCTTCCAAATTAATACATGTCTGCAATAAAGTCTGGATTCGGTACCCTCTAGATAATCTTTTAAAATGGCCACCTAATGGCTCACTAGACCCAGTCATTTTAAAGGTTCTTCATACATACATACAGCAGTCTGGTAAATGGAAAGAAATTCCCTATATCCAAGCATTCATCTGCTTTCACTCTAATCCCTCCATGTGTTCTGCCTGTTCCCCACCCCAGGTTTTTTTTAACCATTCCCCAGTGATCAGAGTAACCATCCACATGGTCCCAGGAAAGACTTCTTGAGCTCAAAGCTAACCCTTTCCTTCCCTGACCCTCGTTCTATGACTCCTTCCCTTGGGTGAGACATTTCCCCTCTCAAGACAGTTTCTCAAAGCTGAGTACCCCAGGCCAGGCTTGGACAGACTGTTCTCTCTCAGGAGCACTGGCTCCAAGCTCTAGTCCCTAGTGTTTCTCCCCCCCCAACCCCCGGGGGGGCGTGTAAGTCTTTCACATGCGCCTGCTAGTGTAAGCCTCTTCCCCTGCTCCTCTGTCATTTGTAGCCAGCTTCACTCATTTAGTTCAGCCAGTTTGCCTGAAAAGCTGCGGTCTGTGACCCTGCTTGCTCCCTTCCCTACCTTGCTTCCTTCATCATTTGTGGCCATCTGCAGCCATTTAGTTCAGCTGGTTTGCCTGAAGCAGCGGGTCTGGGACCCAGCTTGCTCCCTTCTCCTCTGTGTTTCTTAGCTCTGCTCTGGGTCTACTCCTTGCACCCTGCCAGGGACCCTCTCTGGGACTTGTTTCCCCACATGTGCAACCACCTGCGCTAAGGACTTGGCTGCCCGCGCACTCGAGAGAGGCTCTCTTTCCCTCTCTGCCCATCACCTATAAAGTGAGTGCTAGTGGTGCCTTCCACCACAAGAGCAGCTAACTTGAACATTGCTGTGATACAGGACATGCCTGCTTTTCCTTGCCCACTGCAGACTCTAGCTGCCAGAGTAGGAAGTCCCACCCTGCCGCCACAGCGGACCTGACCCGCAGCGCTGCAGGCCCATAACACAATCCCAGCTCATGACCTGTGGCCCACAGCCCCAACTTGCCAGCCATTTGATCGTATGCCACTGTTGCCAGCTTTCTTATTCTGGTCCTAGGCAAATGTTTCCTTGCTAGTACAAGAATGTGCTTTTCTCTACCTACACAATCTACCAAGTTACTTAAGACTCTTCTCTTTCTCTCTCTCCACGTGGTCATGGCCGGCCTCTACTTCTCTTCCTCTCTCTTCTTCTTCTTCCATCTTCTTCCCCCCACCTTTGCCCTATCTCCTGAATAACCCCCCCCCTCCCTTGGAACCATGTGGTCTGGAGTGGTCTGTTTGCTGCGGTCGGACTTCTAACAACTAACAGAGACCATTAATCCATTAATTCTGAAACCAAATATGAGAGACCATGGCCTAAGAAAACAGAGACAGACTGGCCTTTCCTTTTTATCTTGAAGAAGGCTCTGTGTAGGGTGTGATTTCTTCAGAAGCTTTCCTTTATGTGGCTTAAAGGTTACCAAATTAAATCTACAGCAATGCCATCAGATAAGAGTGTAATAGCTCAGTCTCAGTAGGGTAGGTTGCCCTGTTGAGGTCCTGACCTGCTGAAAATAGAATGTAATATTCTGTTGTTTCAAGCAAAATAAAAATATTTACTAATGAACATGATTCATGTTACCTGTAGAGACAGAAATTAACACTTCTAGTCACTTGCCTTTTGTAAAACAGACTATAATTTAAAGTTAAAAACAAATGCTCTAAAAGGCAAAGATGTGTATGTTCCTGGAGGGTCAAGTGCTGCAACCACCCAAGAGCTCTGGATTCTGGAATGAAAGACAACACAAACGCCAGCTAACTTTGATATACTTTGACTAGCTCAATGGCTGAACATTTCTAAACTTCCCTGCGGCTAGCACACATTCCCCTCTGGCATTCCTGAGTTAACATCTTTTAAAATCTATATTTTATCTCTGCTATCCGAGACATAACTGGGGAATGGCCTGTAGGGTATTGTCTTGGAATCCTACATGTTGGAGGGCCTTTAAGTCTCTTCTCAGTGCTTGTTCTCATGGCCTTTACCTGCTGGAGCAATCTAAAAGCCCCGCCTCAGTCTCCCTGCTCAGCCATTGGCTGGACAGCAATTCTTTATTACCAAGCAAAGCCAGTTGGGGGCAGAAACTCTCAGTATCTCGAAATGGGGCTTTTGGGAGCCAAATTAAGACAAAACATTAAAACCAATCCCCACAGTTTGGGTTGTTTACATCTCCTAGATATTATCCTATTACTACATCAGCTTTGAGTTTTTCCTCCTTCTTGTGCTTTCTTCCATGAGTTTTTGTCTGCTGTTTTCTTTCTTTTTACTTGGAAGCATCCTAATGTGGTGTGTGTGTGTGTGTGTGTGTGTGTGTGTGTGTGTGTGTGTTCGAGAGCGCACATTATGATGTTATGCTCAAATTTAAACACATCCCATAGAATATCACGATCCTCGCACCCTGTATTTTATGCAATATCTAGAGGAGATTCAAGTTTTCCTTTAAAGCTAATTAGTGGATGGAATAAAGTCTTTATCTTTTACAACAATGACTCTGGTTTGTATAGCAATTTGAATGAACAGATAAACAATTCTTTATTGAGGATATTATCAAAAGTAAGCTAAAAGGAGAGTTTCAGGGTCTATCTCAGCTGGCAAACAGAATGCCTTTGTGCTCAAGGCCTCAAGTTCAATCACAGAAGCCAGGTGGATAGTACAGGCCAGTAATCTCTGCACTTGGAAAGTAGAAGCAGGAGAATCAGAAGTTCAAGGTCATCTTTGGCCATATATCCTTGAGGACAACCTGGAATACATGAGACACTGAATTAAAAAAAAAATAAAAATAAAAACGCTTCAAACCTGGTAAAAAAAATGATTATTTCTTTTTAAATTTAATTTTACGGCAAGCATTTTTAAAGCCTTGTCTTTGAAATATCTATAGCCACAATGCAGTCACAAGCATTAGGAATATTTTATAAGCCCTGCCACCTGATACTCATTTTAAATTTCACAAGCCAATTCTCCCCTCAGATCCGCACTCTGTAACTCTGACTGAAATAGAGGAATGTGCTGGATCCTCTGAAAGCAAAATTTGAAATCACATTTGCAAAGTTATTTGCTTTTCATGAGGCCTGCTTTATTGAAAGCTTGGACATTTAAATTGGGAAGGATTATCTATAATAAAATATTTGAAACTGGCAGTACTTAGAAATCCCAGAAAAAAAAAGAGAAAAATAATATTTTACTGCAAGTTGCTCCTTTTAGATATCAGTTTTTATTTCCCATGAAAAGAGATAGAGCTATGGAATTTCATTCCTCCACATTTCCCCACCGAGTGAGCCTTAACGAGCACTGTAATTTTGTGCAGAAAGTATTTCTTGCAACATGCAACAACACTGTAGCTCTGGGTGACTGGCAGGAAATGGGAAAGGAAACAGAAAGAGGAAATGATGTGTGTGAACTACTGAACCCAGGATTCCCGCAAGATCACCTGATATTACATGTCTAACTTCCACTCTCCTGAAAGTCCCTGCAGGTACCTTTGACAATGACTTTAACACCCTTGTCTAGATATTAGAGCATGTGGTGGCGGATCTTTGTAAGAGTTACTGCTTATTGACCATTTCTCTAAGCTGGGAACCAGGCTAACATAAAAAGGAGTTTAGTTCTGTTGGGGTTAGTTAACTACTTTTGTTTGTTTTAGTTGAAGAGCATTTACATTCATAACTAGTGAAGAATACAAGCACCAAGATATTTCAAAGTGTTGACAAACATTAACAATACCTTCAGAGACAGGATGGACAGTGTTAGTCCAGCATTTGGGAGGTACAAGAAGTAGGATCAAAAGTGAGGCAAGGCAACTCTGCCTCAAAATAGGTTATTTTAAGCCAATAATGTACACAGGTTGCTTTCTTCATGTATTTACCAGGACTGGTCATTTAAAATTATTGATATTGTATAATAATAATTAATAATAATTACATGTGTGTATGCATAGGTGTGCACATTACTGTGTACACGTGGAGGTCAGAGAAAACCCAAACCAAATAAATAAATAAATAAATAAATAAATAAATAAATAAATAAAGTAATGAATCTGATGAATCTGAGCAGTTGTTGTGTGGTAGTTAGCATAGGGATAGCCCCATAGACTCATGTTTGAAAGCTTAGCCCATAGGGAGAGGCAATATGAGAAACCGTGGCTTGTTGGAGTAAGTGTGGTCTTGTTGAAGGAAGTATGTCACTGTCGGGGTAGGCTTCTAGGTCTCCTATGCTCAAGCTATGTCCAGTGTAGTACAAGGTCTCTTTCTGCTGTCTACGGAACAACATGGAGTACTCTCAGCTCCTTCTCCAGCACCATGTCTGCCTGCATACTGCCATGCTCCTCACTATGATGACAGTGGACTAAAGCTTAGAAAGTCTAAGCCAGTACCAATGAAATGTTTAAGAGTCTTCTCACTGTGTCCTGGATTTCCTGGATGTTTTGGGTTAGGAGGTTTTTTTTTTGCATTTTGTACTTTCTTTGACAGTTTTGTCAATTTTTTCTATGTATCTTCTGCACCTGAGATTCTCTCTTCTGTTGTCACACCCAACTTGGACAGCAAGCAGACACAACACAGTTGGATTCTTCTCATCAGCCTTTATTGCAGGAATTAATAATAATACTATGGGGGACCCCGTGCAGCCGGAGGGTGCTGCTTATATAGAGAAGCAGATGTTGCCAATGTAAGGATTGACTAAGGCTACAGTACCTCGTTAGCATATGCCAACTCGGGAGGGGCACACACCAGAATCATGCAGACGCATGTGCATGTTTACCAGAAAAATCTGAAGAGGCAGGCAGGCAGTTGGTGCCATCTTCTAATGTCGGCTACCGACATTCTGTCTCTTGTATTCTGTTGGTGATGCTTGCATCCATTACTCCTGATCTCTTTCCTATATTTTCGATATCCTGGGTAGTCTACCTTTGTGATTTCTTTACTGATTATACTTCCATTTTTATGTCCTGAATAGTTTTCTTCAATTCTTTTACCTCTTTGGTTGTGTTTTTTTGTTACTTAAAGAATTTTTGTGTTTCCTTTTTAAGGGCTTCTACTTGTTTACATGTATTCTCCTGTATTTCTTTGAGGGAGTTATTTATCTCCTTTTTAAAGTCTTCTATCATCATCATGAGAAGTGATTTTTAAATCTGAGTCTCGCTTTTCTAGTGTCATCAGATATTTACGACTTGCTATGGTGGGAGAACTAGGTTCTGATGATGCCAAGTAACCTTGGTTTCTGTTGCTTCTGTTCTTGCACTTGTCTTTTGCCATCTGGTTATTTCTAGTGCTACCTTCACTCACTATCTCTGACTGGATCCTGTCTGTCCTGTTATCTTGGCTGTGTCAGAACTCCTCAGAGCCCAGCTGTCTCTGTGATCCTGTGATTCTGAGATCCTGGTTGTGATAGCTCCTAGGAGTCAGGCTGCTTCTAAGCTTCTGAAATCCTGGTGTGCCCAAGCTCCTAAAATTCTGTGATCCTATTTTCCTATGTCCTTATGTGTTACACCTCCTGGGAGTCCAGCCTCCTTTGGGTTTTGGGGGGTTAGGTGCAGAGATGAAGGCTTAGGGCTGCTCCATGCAAATGGAGCACACTGGAAGGGTCCTGTGCCACTGGCCTTGAGGAAGTTCATGGGTCCCAGAGGGTCCCAAATTACTCCCCATTTGGAGGGTGAGGGTGTGTGTGTGATGTACTCACCTATACTCCTGGGCCTTGGTCCCTTGAAGGCTGAATGTTCCAGTGAGGGGAAATTTGAGGGAGTGGAGGTGGGAGTGGGTGGGTGGGGGCACACTCATAGAAATAGAAGGGTGGAGGATGGGTTAAGGGGTTTCTGAGTGTGGGGAATGTGGAAAGGGGAATAACATCTGAAATGCAGATAAATAAAGTAGCCAATAATAAAAAAAAGAAAAACAAAAAACAAACAAACAAATAATGGAACTGGGTATGTCAGTCAATCATTTGAGACTCTTTAGCAGCAATTTAACATTACCCATATTACAGGGATTCCTTATAAGTGTCGAGGACAAGAGACTGTGGAATGGGCCCATGGAACTTTAAAACAATATCTTTATAAAATAAAAAGGGGGAGATGTACCCCTGTACACCACAAATTTATTTAAATTGTATTTTTTTAAAAATTTATTTTAAATTTATTTTTTTTTAATTTGGATGTCAGGGAACTTTCTGCTGAGTGTCTTTGGTGCTCTACAACTAGGCATGCTTATGCATAGGTGAAAGGGAAGGATCCACTTACTGCCATAAGACATGATCCCGATCAAGTATTAAATATGGGGAAGAGGGCATGTTTGCATTTTTTCTTCAGGTTTCTGAAAAAGCGTGGTGGTTGCCAGAGTGATGAGTGAGATATGCTGGTGCAAGGACAAAGAATGATGCTGAACTGTGAGTTTGCTGAGTGCCCTGACAATGGTGACTAGAAAACTGTATTGGACATAAGTTCCCGACCCACCATTGCTTACCTATACTCCTGATGGGACAAGCTGCCTTGCCTCAAGTTCTTATACCTTGTGGAACAGAGAATCAAAAAGAGAAGTTATAATGCCTCTTGTATTGTTATTAAATGTGACCAGTTATTCAGACTCAATCATAGACTGGTCTAGAAATCAATCCAATATTAGAAATAACAGTCTTCATTGGGAAGTCTGGTTCTGGACATTTTCAGAGACATATATGGAAATTAGCTGCAGTTTTCTATGATGTTATGTTAGCAAGAGACAAAATTGGGGCAGGATCTGGATTTCAAACAGGTGTTAGCACATGTGTTAAGGTTCTTTTAATTGTCAAGTTAAAAATACTTTTTTTTCTTCTACAGTATTTAATGTAAGTTGCATTGATTGTACACCTTCTAATTGTGTTTGTGTTTTGAAATCTGGCATGTCAGTTATGGAGGTCTATCAACCAGCTTTTGTTTTAGTGCCCGAGTATCACCGAAACTTGGTATTCTAAAAGTAGCTTGCAAGGACTGGAAGAAATGAGTCAGGCTTTAAGCAGAAGCAAATGGGTAATGGCCTTGATTATTGTTGGTATAACAGCTTTAATTACAATAATTGCTAGCACCACTGCTTCTGCAATTGCTGTGACATAAGAAGTTAAGACAGCTACTTTTGTTAATCACTTAGCTAAAAATGTTACTAATGTGTTGAATATACCAGAGGATTTAGATAGGCATTTGGAAGAATGGACTGATGTTCTTTATTCTATTTAAATTACTGGAAGGAGGTTCAGAATTTAAGGGTAAGGAACCATCTTCAGTGTTATGCCAAATACCATTGGATTCATGTTAGTTCTACAACTTACAGTGGTAGTCATTATAATTAGGAAGAAGTTCGATGACATATGCAGTGTGTTGGCATAATTCTAACACCTCTTGGGATATTTTAATGATACACAGGGAGTTTATGAATTTCAAGAATGCTGCTCTGCTGAGTGTTGATGTGGTAGATACTACAGATAAAATTACCCATGGCCTGAAGTCAGTATTTCTATTTTGGTCAAGCTTCAAAAATGGAATAGATAGCTTGATCATGCTAGCCTATTTTGTCTTGGGAATACTTTTATTCTTGCCCATTGTGTTAAAGCTTTTCTTCAACAACATCAACATGTAGGCAACCAAGTACATGGCTTGAACCTGAAAATGGACCCCCAGACAAAGTTATTAATTTAACAGGCTGGCAAGCCAAGGATGGGTAAGATTCTGCACAGAGACTTACCAACCTAAGACATAAGTGCATTTCTTTTGATAATGCATATTCCATGAATATGGAATGAAAGGCATATTCCATGAATATGGTAAGAAAGGCATTCTCGTCAGAACAACCTAAGACAGGCTCAGTATTTTTAATGAAATAAAAAAGGGGGAGAGGTGGAGAGCCTTTGGGGCTGCTTGGCAAGAAGCAGGCATGGGCCAAGGAAAAGGAAATGGGCTGCTTGGCAGGAATATGATATTGGCCAAGGACGAGAAATTAGGCTTCAGGCAGGAATCTGACATTAGGCTAGAACAAAGAAGTAATCTCAGGCAGGAACTTAAGTATTAGGCTAAATTAGGCTAAATATTAGGAACAAAGAAGTAAGTTCAGACAGGAATCTAAATTTTAGGCTAGAACAAGAAGTAGGCTTCAGACATGAAAATGACCTTGGGCTAGAACAGGGAAGTAGGCTCAGATATTTTGATCATGCTGATAAGCCCTTAGAAACAGTGATCATGGGAGTGTTCATGTAATTGGGTTTAATACCTTGCCTTTTCTTTGACTATTTGTGTTTATTGTATTGCTTGTTCTTTGACTATTTGTATCTATTGTATTTCTAGACCCTCAACGTAGAACTGACCTTAATACATGCATGAAATCAAAATGGTATAAAAGCATAAAGGAGGGAGGGATAAGATGGGGGCTTTAGGGAGGGGAAATGTGGAAAGGGGATGACATCTGTATTGTAAATAAATAAAATATCCAATAAAAATGTTTAAGAGCTGCCATGGTTATGGTGTCTCTTCACAGAAATAAAATCCTAACTAACACATGTTGCTTAAGGTTTTTGGAGGCATGTTGAATGCAAAAGTTTTCTTGAATAATGTTTTGCCATATTGCCATGTCGGATTTTTTTCTTAATTTATAAGTGTTAGTGGATACATATGATTCACACAGATGACCGGAAAAGCTGGCATATCTACTACAAAAATTTGTCATTTGGGAAGGAAATGAACTTGAATGTACTTGAAGAAAATAACAATCCGTTTTCTATAATGAAAACAACATATTTTGTATATGGTTGTTCTAGTCTGCATCCTACTCAATAGTGTGTACAGGTTCCTTTTTTTATGTCTTTGCCAGCACTATTAATCTAAAAGTTATTGTTATGGTTAATTATTTTGTTATAACTACATATTCTACTGTGAACATGTAGGAATCAGAGAAAACTGTGTGGAGTTTCTCTCTCATTTCACTTTTCTGTAGTCTGTAGATCAAACCCAGGTCATCAGGTTTGTGCTTTTACCCCATGAGCTATCACCACTGCACCATTTATTATGGTCAGTTAGTTTTGTTTTTAGACTGTGTAGTCAGTATGTAGCCCAGGCTGGCCTTGACCTCCTGTAGAACTTCACCCCTTCTCCCAAATTCTCAGATTAAAGGCATACACCTGGCCATCTTCAGTCTTTCTGCTAATTACCATTCTTATTGGAGTGAGGTGACCTCTCAAATTTTGTTTTCAAGTATAAATAATTCCAAGTAACTATAAATTTTCCATAATTCCTTTTTGTCTTGATTTGTAATTTTATTCCATGATAGATTTTGTTTAAAAACAATGTTTGATACTTATTTTATGAATGAAGGTGTAGTCTGTCCTGAAAACATTTCAGTTGAGTTAATGAGAAAGATGTCTGTGATTGTGTGATTCAGCATTGGACAGTGTTCTGTATGTGTCTGCTGTGTGCAGGGTGTGTGTGTGTGTGTGTGTGTGTGTGTGTGTGTGTGTGCGCGTGCTAGTGCAGGTCTTGGCTACCACTATATCAGTGTTTCTTCCTCAGAATCTGTATTTGCTTGTGTGCTTATGTTTATCTAGGGGATACCATAGCTTGTTCCCTGGGACAAACAAATGCCCATGCCTTCCTGTCATTTCTCCTCAAAATGTCTTCTAGGAGTGATAAGTATGGTCTCAGGGAACCCTCTTTCCCTTTTAGTTTAACTGTGACCTTCTTATTGAGTATATGTGTGCATACATTTGTTCTATCCTCTTGTTGAACTTATTATTTTTAACGTTAACGTTAATAATAACCTTGTCTGTATTATAGTTTTTAGCTTTCAGATTATTTCTTTGAGGTATGTCAACCTGGATACAAGCTCTCCCTGCCCCTCTGGGTTTCTGTTAGTTGGGGGTTTGTTTTCTATCCTACAGTTTCAGTCAGCACATCTTCAATATTGAATCGAGTTTCATGCAGGTACCACACAATCAGACTATGTTTACTCTTGTGTTTTTATTTTTACCACTTTGACAAGAATATGTGTTTCTCTATTTCTTTCTTATTTATTTATTTGCTTATTTGCATTTTAGAGATAAGGTGTTGCTACTTATCCCAGCCTGATCTATCCTTATGATGCCAACATTGTCCTCAAGTTTCAGACTTTCTGTATCTGCTTCCTATGAGCTGAGATTATAGACATAACCACCACATTTACTGGTCAGCATACATACTTTTCTTGGGAACTTAGTTTACTTGCTTTTGAGATCATATTGACACAGCTTTGCCATTGTGTTAATAGTTGCCAAATAATCTTTGTTCTTCTTACTCTTTAGTTGTCTTCATCTGTTGCCTGGTGCTTTCTGCAATGATTCTATTTAAATTCTTTTTCATTTGTGTCTGCTTTACCAGTGCATTCCACATTTTCACAATGACAACCACCATCCTTTCATGTCTAGATTTAGAATTCACTTAGATATCCCCTTAACATTGGCCTAGTGGCAGTGAGTTTTCTTAGATTCCTTTGACTGAGAAAAAAAGTAATATTTCTCCTTCATGTCTGCAGAGCACCTATGATGAGTCCATGGATTTTAATGGTCTGCTTCCTTTTCTTTCAACATTCTGGATATATCATTTCATAATCTTCTGGAATAGTTAGTCTCTTCTAGGGAATCTCCTGCAGTCCACAGTTGATTCCCTGGTGTCTGTGTTGCTTTTTCAGTTGCTGTAATAAAATAACCTGAAGAAAGCACCTTAAGAGAAAAATCATTTATTCTGAGCATAGATGAAGTGTGCAAAAGTCATTAGTTCATCTTTGAAAGTCTGGTAGAATTCTGCAGGAAAACAGTCTGGTCCTGGGCTTTTTTCTTTGGGAGACCTTCAATGACTGCTTCTATTTTCTTAGGCATTGTTGGACTGTTTCGTTACTTTACCTGGTCTTAATTTAACTTTGGTAAGTGGTATATGTGGAGAAAGTCATTTTTTCTTCTTCCATTTTCTGGTTTTGTGGAGTACAGGCTTTCCAAGTAAGATAAATTTAAATTTCCTCAGTTTCTTTTGTTATGTTTCCCTTTTCATTTCTGGTTTTGTTAATTTGGATACGGTGGGTGTCTTTGCCTTTTATTTAGTTTGGCTAAAGGTTTCTCTATCCTGGTGATTTTTTTAATAGAGCCAGCTTTGGTTTTGTTGATTGTAATATTCTCTTTGCTTCTAATTGATTGATTTCAGCTCTGAGTTTGACCATTTTTTTGTGATCTATTTTTCTTGGATCTGTTTGCTTCTTTATGTTCTAGAGCTTTCAGGCATGCTATTAAGATGTTAGTATGATGTCTCTCCAATTTCTTTAGGAAAGCACTTAGTGCTATGATTTTTCTCTTTGTCCTGCTTTCATTGTGTCCCAGAAGTTTGGGTGTTGTTGTGCTTTTTATTTTCATTGAATTTTAGAAAGTCTTTCATTTCTTCCATTATTTCTTCACTGACCAAATGATCACTGAGTAGAGCATTGCTCTGTTTCCATGAGTATGTAGGTTTTCTCATTTCTGGTGCTGTAGAAGTGTCTGTTCATTTTTAATGGGTGTTATGGTGGTGTTTCTTTCTTTCTCTCTTTTCTCCTTTCTTTCTCTTTTTTCTACCTTCCTTTCTTTTCTTTCTTTTTTCTTTTTCATTGGTTGTTGTTTCTTTACTCCTCATTAGTTATGTCTATTTGCATCAGTGGTCTAAGCTGTAGGTGTTTGTTACTAAAGCTCGTTGGTACAGTTTTTCTGGGGTGAGGCTGCCATCTGATTAGCCGCTGATATAGATGTGGATGCTCCTGAATGCATAGTGAGTAATATGTATATACAATCAAAATACATCACATACATCTATGACCTTACCAAAAAATAAATAAAAATAACTTAAAACATCATAGAATAAATTCCAAGATTCTTTGAGACTTTCGTGCAGGACTATTCCGTATTTGCACCGTTTCCATTGCCCACTCCCTCCAATTACTTCCTCCAGAGACGTTTTACTACCTCCTATCTAATCAATGACCTCTTCTTCTGCATATATACATTTATATAATTAGTGTTGACCCATTTGTACAAGTAGATAACACCAATTGTCCATTATCAAATAAGAGTGGTAACTGCTTTATGCCTATAAGCCAAATTGTAGAACAAAAGTCATCAAAGTAGATCCGGAACATATGGGCCCACATGGGTACACTACAATACTGAAGAGAGGTATCTGAAGAACAATGCCTAAGAACTCAGAAAATAAACCAGGCTAAGGCAGTACTTAGAATATTCTAGAGACCCTATCTCCTCGGAACCCCTGCCTATCAGACCACTGAAACAATGGCTCCTGGGTATTTCCCGGAGGATCTCATGTTGGAAAGAGGCTGGGCCACTGGAAGAACTTCTCTTCCAGAAATAGATTTTACAAAGTTCTGACAACTTGTCTCTATCTTGCAGAAAAGACCAGATCCAAAATGATGATTCTGTAGGTGCAACCAACACTCTGACCAGCCTGCTTTTTCACAAATATTTCCTGACCTCTGTTTAAACTAAACTTCACAGCCTGACCTAGTGGAGTTATTGTTTGTCTCTGTTTATTCATCTTCCTCGTGTTGTCACACTGATTGTCCTTTGAACAGCTACTCTACTTTGCCTTCTATTTTCTGTGATAAAACATTCTGGCCAAAAGGAATGTGGGGAAGAAAGGCCTTTTTTTGTATGTGTGTGGGGAGGCTTATGTTTCCCATCTTGGTCCATCAATGAAAAAAGCCAGGGCCGAGAACTCAAGGCAGGAACATGGAAGCAGGGACTGAAGCAGAGACCAGAACAAACAGTGCTTGCTCCTTATGGCTTGCTCAGCTTGCTTTTTCATACAACTTAGGATCTAGTGACCCAGGGATGGCACCATCTATAGTGGGTTAGGCTGTCCCACACCAATCATTAATCAAGAAAATGTGCCACTGACTTCCTACAGAGCAATCAGATGGCAACATGTTCCTCAATTTAAGATCCAGCTTTCCAGAGGACTCCAGGTTGTGTCAAGTTAACAAAACAAAACAACAAAAGGAAAACAACAAAAAACCCCAAACAACAACACCCCCTCCAAAAAAAAAAAAAACCAAAAAACAAAACCAACAACAACAACAAAAAACCTAACTAGCATAACTGGTCTATTAAGGATTGGTAGCCCAATCCTGTTGAATGGAATGCAGAGGCCCAGGGTCTGACCCGAACAAATCTAGTAACAGGGCTTGGTAGTCACGAGCTTTGGAAAGTAATACTCACTTTCCAGAAGATCCCTCGCCATATTACTTAAATACCTACATCCAATTCTCATCTTGAAATAAGACTATACTCCTTGGCCTCTCTTTAGTTCAACCCTCGGAATACACAGCCACTAAGACTTAAAGGTTTCCTAGACCTTTTGGGTTGGTCTCAGCTGTGGTCAGCAAATGCCTGTTCTGGAGATGCCAAGGCCCACTTTATTCTGTATTTGGGATGTCAGAAACCTCTGCCAACGGCAGAGATGTTGAGGAGGGTCGATGTGTCTACAAGCTCATCCTCATCCTGGAGCTGGAGGCTCCAGGGCGTGGGGTTTGAGGCTTCCAGCCGGCGCCAGAAACTTCGGGCCAATCAGCGCTGCCCGGTGGCCTGGGCGCCCCACCGCTCTGGCCGGCCGCGCCTGCCCGGGCCGAGGAGGGGCCAGGCCGCGGGGAGCCGAGGAGGGAGGTGGGGATTCTGGGAGTCGAGCTCATTTCCTCCTCCTGGCCGCCCCTGGCCCGCACCCCATCTCCACGTGCGGCGCCTCCGGAGCGCGGCGGAGCAGGGGAGGATGCTGGGCATGTACGTACCAGACAGGTTCGCCCTGAAGTCGTCCCGGGTCCAGGACGGGATGGGGCTCTACACGGCCCGCCGCGTGCGCAAGGTGGGTGAGCGGCCTGCGCAGGCCGCGCCACGTCCCAGGGCCCGCGGGGAGCCCGGGCCTGTAGGGAGCGGGTGTCCCGGCTGCCCTCCGCGGCTGTGGCGAGACTCCATGGGCTGCAGTCTCCCCCAGCCCAGCGCCAGGCGGCTCCTGAATTCTGAACAGTCAGCAGTCTGGTCATACTCCTCACTTCTTGTGCAGATGGGCCCTGGCAGCTTGCAGCCCAATGCAGGCCTGGGAGCCTCAGAAAGGAGGCCTTTCCCATTGCCATCCCGGGGTTGATATCTGTATCTTCGGCCTATTTTCTTTGCATTTTTTGAATTTTATTCTGGCATTGGTTTATCTTCCAGAACTGCACAGGCATGCGACCAGGTTAAGTGCAGGTTACCCTTTCTGTGTGATGACACACTACAGACGTTGGCTGTTCCTTGCAGACATGTAGAAGACAGAATACCAGAGCATTCCAAATCTTAAGTTACAATTTTAGAGCATGTAGCTTGAGCTGTTGTGGGTTAGCATACTTAAACGAATTAGAGGAGGCAGAACAGAAGCACCCAGAGTAAACATAGCCACGGTTCACTGAGCAGGGTCCATGCTGGTACTTTGTCCATATATATCATTTGACTTTAGCCCTCAGTACTCTCTGGAACCAACTTTTAGTTATCATTTAAGAGGTAAGCAGAGGAATTCTGCAGTTAGACAACCTGCTGAGTTAATGAATTAAGCTTGAAACCCAGGGTTTCTGAATGGAATACATATGCTCTTTCTAGAACATTCTGTTATGGAACAACATGCTTTATAAACCTTGCCCCTGACACGTTCCCGGCCTCTCCTCCTCACTGTTTGCCTTTGCTTTGTTAACAGAGGTGCTGCGTTCACAACATGACCTACAAGAAGTTTCCATAGCTCAAGTGGTAAAAAAGTCACATGTTAAATATAGACAAACAAACCACAGGAGTTAATACCTCATTCAGTGTAGTGTTGACTTGGATAGATATTGCCAAATGACCAAATGTCAAGATCAGCAGTCTTGCAAAGCCGAGTGCAACCATCATCAAATGACTCCCACATACCACTGACATTATATGCTTCTGTTTGAGTTTTATATCATGAAAAACTCCTAAGTGGACTATTCTCGAAGGTTTCTGGTATAATTAAGAATCATTTTGTACTTATGAATAGTAGGACACCAGACAGCTGTTCAAAAGTAAGAATTAGTGCATAATCCTTCTTTTGCTTTACTCAGATAATTTTTGGTAGTTGGGCAGTGCATTCTCTTTGACATTTCACGTCCTTGTGTTGTGAGTACCACTTGGTGCAGGATGAAGTATCTGGAGCCGTACTATTGCAGCATTGGTAGGCATTCATCTTCTGCTGCTAATATATCTTAAACAAACCCACAGATGTTCACCCAGATAGCATCTAGCTCGATGTCCATGCAGAATATGACTTACAAAAATCCAGACTGTTTTTTGACAGATTTACTATTCCAAGATATTCAATCACAAGGTCATGAAGAGCTTCAGTGATGCCTGTATATCAGCTTTTTCCTCCCCTGTATACTGAGAACAAAGCTGAAGCCACACAGTACATTTTACCTGGATTGTAAAATGGAGCCTTACCTGTGTCACCATGTCTCATTTCTTAACTATTTTTCAAGTCACCCATGTAAATCTTTCCTGAATATATTTCAAGAGGTCTGAGATGATAACAGCTGTGATTGAAGCTATGCTAAGGACCTCAATTAAAAATCCTCATGGTCTTCTAAACAGATTGTGTGATTTACCACTTTAGACCGTGTGTTGCCAACAACAGATGTTATACCATACTTTTATAGCAGGGGTGCTAATATAAATCTTCTGTTTCACAAAGTGATTGAGATTCAAAGTGCTTTAGATTCTATGTTGATCTAAAGTTCAAGAGACTAGAATCCAGAATGGGCTTAGAGAACTCTTCCAAGACACCCAAGAAACTCCATATTTGTACCTTCTAGAGGTTGCTTGGGATTCCCTCTGAAGGCATACCTTATTTCTCTAGACCCACCTCTTCGTGAAGCATTTCCTTCAGTGGAGCCCTGCAACTGACTCTAGATAATCTGGATCCATTTGAGTGACATTTCACCATGTCCTGGTCCTGTAAAGATGCACTGTTGCTCGTGTACTGGCTATGCTTTACTTTGTTTGCAGGAGGCACCGACACTTGATTGTTTAACAAGGTAACATTCATGCATTAAAGCCAGGCTGCGTTCCTTTAACAAGGGGAAAAGAAAGTGTGTTTTGGAGCAAAAGTAGGAAAGACTAGGATTTAATAGGTTACAAATAATGGCATTTTAAATAATGTCATAGGTGATCTATTCCATACATGGTGTGGGTGGGCGCACCAGAGATTATAGCTGCCTCTTAGGTTCCCATGACCTCCCCACTAGCAAATGTCAACTCCCTGTCTCTCAGTCTAAGTCTTACTTGTCATGACAAACTGTTAATAAAATGAAAATAAGTTTAATACCCAGTTTGTAAAACGTAGAATAAAAATGTAAGGGTAAGAAGTTGAAAGCATGATGTTTGGAGGAAGATATATGATTAAAACAAAACAAACCAACCAGTCAAACAACAAACAAACAAATCCCAAAAGAGAAAAGCGAGAAGAAGAATGATTACCATGTTAATACAGATGACTAGAATTTGTGTACTAATGCGTTTTGCTGATTATTTTTGAAGGTGACCCCTCTAAATGGATTTTTATCTTAGGGCTGAAACTCTGCCAGTAGTTTATATGTTTATTACATTTTCTGGTGGCTGATGGTAAGTCACTAATCTGGAAATAGAATCGCTGCAGTGACACTGTCTCCCTGTTTATACAGTCAGGTGTCAGCATGCGGACCCAGTGAGGCTTAATGATTCCTGATGTGCTTACAGACTTTTAAAGGTACATCACAGAACCATTTAAATTGATGCTTTCATGGAAACTTTGTACTTTGCTTCAGTGATGATCGCTGCTACCAATAATTAATTTGTTTATAATTTAATATAGCTTGGCTAATGAAACATTTATGAAGCTGTTGCAATTGTTAGGAGCTATCTGTGTTAGGAGATGGAGGGTGAATAACGGATAACAATTATGGTACTTCTCTCAGTTCTTTTGAAGCCATGCAGAGAAACCCTGCTTCCTAGGTGACATAGAGCTCATGTAAGGGCAAGGTCTGGTCACACTAAGGCGGTTCATCAGATTTGAACTCAGATCATTCCTGAGTTCAATGCATAAGTTGAGCATCCCTAATGAAAAATTCGAAGTGCTGCAAAATACCAAAGTTTTTGTATGTCTATATGATACCAGAAAGGGAACATACTTGTGATTGTATGAAATCACCTTAAGACAGTGTGTAAAGTGCATATGAAACATGGATTCTCTATTTAGATGGCTTTCATCCACTCGTATTTATATAGCTATCTGTCTATGTATCTATAGCTATACAATAACCTCCCTTGAAATGTGGAATTCAGAACTCTTGGTTTTTCATAGACTAGATTAGGAATAGTCAATCAACTTGTAACTTTTCTATTAAAACGGCATTTTCTCTGTAATCAAAAAATGTTAAGTTCATAAATGCAAACACAAAGATTATTTTACTGTTTTATTATTTTATATAATTATATAACATAAATGATTTATGAGAATATATAAAGTATAAACATATAGTATACAAATGTATATAAACATAATAATATATAATATTATTTATCTTTAAAATGAAACATTTCTCATTTAGAGTAGCCTGTGAGTAATTCCTCTAATTTATCTTCATTGGCTTTTGTTAGTATAATTATTTTGCATTTTTTTTTTAACTAGGCCATGTTAACTGCATAAAATAATGGGTTTTACTGTGGTGTTTTCTTGCATGGATGGCATATACTTTGACTACACTCATCTCCTTTGTCTTCTCTTGACCTTGTCTTTCCCCACTGATTTTCATTTTTCTAAATAAACCTGCTTTTACTTTGATGTCTTAGTATTATTTAATATAGATCTGGCATATGAAAGAACACATGTGATACTAATCTTTCGGGGCTTGGCTTGTTTCATGCAGCACTATGGTCTCCAAATTCCACTGATTTGCCTGCAGATTATATAATTTCAATGTGCTTGGCTGAATGAAAATCTCCATTGTGTGTGTATGTGTATAACTAATTAATTAATTAATGTCACACTTTCATCATTTGTGTCTCTGTTTATTGGCACCTAGGCTGATGTCATAACCTGACTAGTATGAACAGCCCTTTTACGCTGGCTGAATACATTCAGTGAAGTTGTGCCATAATATTTGCTTATGTCATATTGCACACAGTCATTTAAACACTGTATGCTAGGGACTATCCTAGATACTTTACTAGAATGGTGAAGAAAATGAATGTTCTGTCTCCTGAGCAGCTTCATTATCCAGTAGGCAATTCTTATCGTGTACTGGAACTTGATAAAACAGTGGAAGTAGGACTGGGTCTGGTTGGCTGCCATACGTGAGGAATGCTATAAATTAGGTATCTTGGCTAATTTTCATTAAAGTGAGATTTGAACAATGGTTTGAAGGATGGTTAGGAAAACAACCAAATATATTTCCAGGAGAAGAACATTTTGGCTAGGGAACAAGTTAGTCTGAAATCCTGAGACAGGTAAACTTGCTTTGCCTATTGGTTTCCAAGGAGACTAGTATGGCATTCCAGAAGTGATCCAGGGAAGATGCTACAGTACCTTAAGGATGTACGACCTAACAAAGGGAGGGTACTTGAAGGACAGCCATGTTTCCTAGAGCATTTCATGCAGCTGAAGACTGTCATTAATTTGAACGTTTTAGAGACCTACCTGTAGAGGAGGGCTGTATGTTTATCAAGGATTACTGTGGCTGCAGCTTTGAGCATACTCTTGTCATGGAAAAAACTGTATAAACAGAGATTATACATTTTTTTCCTGGGATTTTCCTAGGATTTTCTTGGCTGTAATCTATGGGGGGCAATGAGATTCAGCCTGAGTGACAGCTCTGACAATGTACATGGAAGGCAATGGAGACAGACTATGGTAGGATGACAAAGGACAGGAAGGATCAGGGCAGTTTCCAGTGGCTTAGCCTGAAATCCTGGAAGGATTGAGCAGTTAGTCAATAACCGAAATGAGGAGTTTGTGAGGAACCAGTTTGAGATGGACGGTGTAGAGTAATGTGAGTTCCATTTCAGGCTTGTTTTTGAGATGTCTGTTAGATAACTGCGACATGTCAGAGGCATAAAGATGAAAATATACTCACCCTACGTTCCACGTGTATTCATTATTGTCATACATTTTATTCTGTGGGTAAACTTTGCAGTTACAAACTTTTCATTTAGATTAGTTGTCGTTTACAAGAATAAAAAACAAAAAAGGGTCTTTGCTATTTACTGTGTTATTTATTTATTTATTTTTTTGTGATAAAACATCATGCACAGAAGTGACTTATGGAAGGAGTTTATTTTGGCTTACAGTTCCAAACATAGAGCTTATAATGGTGGCAGGCAGCCAGAGCAGGACATTCAGAAACACACAGAGAAGGCAGAACAAGTAAACCGTAAGTAGAGCAAGACTATACATTCTCAAAGCTCACTCCCCCTCCCCCCTAGTGATGGATTTCTCGTAGTGAGACTATACCTCCTAAGGGTTCCACAGCCTCCTCAAACAGTGCCTCCAGCTGGGTACCATGTGTTCAAATACATGAGCCTATGGGTGATATTTTTCCTTCAAACTATCACATTCTACTTCTTGGCTCCCATGGGCTCATGGCCATCTCATGATGCAAAATGGATTTAATTGATTTCCCATAGTCTCAACACGTTCAACAAGTTCAAAGCCCAAAGATTCTTCTGAGACTCAAAGCAACCTCTTAAGTGTGGCTCCCTGTTAAATAAAAAGATGAATTATTTATTTTCAACATATGCTGACACAGAGAATACTGAAAGTATAGTGAGGAAATACTGGAATAGAGTAAGATCAAAATTCAAGAGAGCAAATATCAAATTCTGTAGCTCTAACTCCACTGTCTTAAGACTTTAGTTTTAAAGGTATTAGATGGCTCTATCCCTTCGTTCCTGCAACATTCATCATTTCTTGGGTTGGTTCCACTGAAACTCAGGCTTACCCTTCGTGCCTTTATGTAATGGCATTTTATGGCTTCCTGGGTTCTGAGAGCCTTCTTGAAAGGACTCTGTTCCTGTCATTACATCACCTAGTCTCAGCAGCTCTTTTAAACCATAGAGGTTGAATCTCCGATCCCTCACTCTTGTATTTTTCATGTCTACAAAGTCATTTCTTTATAAATAATAAGCTATTTTCCTTTAGATAACAAGTTTGGTTACCTACTTGGGATGGACATTGGCTCCCTTATACTCTGTATTAGCGGTAGGTTTTGTGTGTTAAAGCAGTTCCTGGGAACATTAAACCTCACAGACTTTCTCTTTTCATAGATTAGAGACTCAACTGGATGGGGTCTTGCCCTGTGGGCACTCTTCCTTTAATTCTAGTGCAGAACAGGCCTTTCCTTAATGGCACTGATCGCTTTTAACAATCATACCCTCTTCTTCAGCATATGTCTAGAGTACAGCACTAATCTTCCTAGTGCTAATTTTTTCTCTACACACTGTATTTGGTATTCTTTTTGCCCACTTGCTCGTTTTCACTGTAGATGTACATCAGAGTGACTGACAATAACCATGACACAGACTAATCATCATACCGTCTTGAAATGGCTTCCACCAAAGAAATAATTCTTTCATATTTATCCCTGGGCAAGTTCTTAGGGCATGAGCCAAAGGCAGTCATATTATTTACTAAAACATTAGGACTGTCCTTCAGTCAATCTGCTAATATCATTTGATTCTGAAATTTTATGAGCTAGACCACTACTGTATGCATTACTCTAGTACCACCGTCCTCCTCTGTTACTGAATAAAGAGTACAACTGCTATTCCAGTTCTCAGTTCCAGAGTTTTTATCCTAGTTCAGTTTACTTAATGGATTTTTATAGTTTTTCTTATTAAACCATTTGTGTAGTTTTTTCTTTGAATCTGTATGTGGAAGTTGCTGTTCTTTTACATTGGATAGTTTAAATGACTTTCAATGTTTTTTCTGTTTAGTGGATATTTTCTCAAGGTCTCATTTGATTGTTTATATGGGTTGATGCTGTTTTATAGAAAACATTTTAATTTAACTGGAAATCTCACTAGGTCTCTTGGTTTGTCGGTAAAGCTCAGAGAGTTTATTAGAGTATGTCTAGGTTCTAATACCACCTTGCTGAATTACTCTTAAGTCATCTAACACAATAGTGAGTGATTCTGATGTCACTTAGCATGGGAGTGACTTTAATGTTACTTAACATAGGCATGGGTGACTCCAAGGTCACCTGATACAAATTGAGTGCCTCTGAGATTACCTAGCACTTCAATCCCTCTGCTATTTGACATGAATGAGACCATTTGATCTAAGGCAGATTTATCTTCATCTTTAGAAAATCATCTTCCAAATTTCTGTCTTTCAACCCACTTTTTAATATCCTCTGAACTATCTAGATTGGAGCTGGCCTTGATCTATTCTCCATAAATCTCATTCTTGCCTCTCTTTGTTTTCCTTTGAGATATGGCTTTAATTTGATTCTTGTTTCTTCCTATGTTTCAATAAATTTTCTAAAAATAGACATTTGTGAAGTCATCTTTTTTAATTATTAAAAGTTTTCATTAATGGCCATAGGGAGATGGCTGAATGGATAAAATACTAGAGAAATAGATTGTAGATTTCTAGGGGCAACCTAAGAAAGCTGAAGGGCTTTGCAGCTCACTTCTAATCCAGAGTTCAGGGGATGGGGGTAGGGGATTGATAGAGCAAGCAAGTCACTAGATTAGACAAATTGGTGAGCTCTGAGTGTGCTGAGGGATACTGAGAAACTATGATGTAAAGTGATTGAGGAAGTCATCTGATGTCAACTTCTGGCCCTCACAGACATGCACACATGTGTGTAGTCTCACACAGGTACACCTGTATACACACGGGAAAGTGCATACATACATGTTCCTACACCACAACCCCATATGCATTCTTAATTAAAAAAAAAATCAAAAAATGTCTTCTGAGTTGATGTATTTTGATGTCTTTAAGTTTCATTAGACAATTCATGCATTCTTGTTTTATTATAGTTGGTTTTCTTGTTTGTTGTGTTGTGCAAAGATTGGGTCTATCACTATCTGTATCTCCAGCCCTTGGTATTCTTACAATCAAGGATTCCGTCTGCCACAGGAGTTTGTGTGTCTTTCTTTTTTTAACACTGCAGAGTTGGGGTTCATTTTTCACTTTGATCTCACTCTCTCTGGTGGGTATGGGAGTGTTCCTTTTTTTGTGGCTAAGTCAGTCCTGCAGATGAGAGTAGGCTGTCAAGTCAGCGAATCAACTCTCTTCCATTCACTTTCCTGCACATCAAGGGCCTTCCGCATCTCTAGCTTTGAAGTTCTTTTCCTCACTGGCTAGTTTTTAGTGACTGGCTCAGGCCTTCCTACAATCTCTCTTCCTGTTCATTAGCCTCATGCTGATTCTTTCCATCTTTAGGCCTCGCTGTTGTGTAATTTCTCACAGATGCTAGTAGTAGTAGTTTGCTGAGAAAATCAGGTGTCTAAAAATGTAGGTTGGAGAGCAAATATGTTGCTTTCTGGTATCTCTCTATGTATTTATGCTCACATCTATCTCTGTCTGTCTACCTGTATATTGATATATGCTTGTATCAACTCTCTTTCTCTCTTTCTCTCTCTCTTTCTGAGTCTCTACCATCCCTTCTTCCTAACTCTTACTGCTTCTTTTCTATGTGTTTTATGTGATACATTTACATCGAGAAGTGAAGAGTTGTAGCTAGGAGATATGCCTCTGTTCTAGGTGGGGAGAAACAGAAGTTAGCAAGCGCACTGGATATATTTCATAGTTGGCCTCATTTAAGGATTTCTGCGGTAGTCCCACGTGATGTTTTCATTCAGGTCATTAGTTCTCTCATCATGTTTTTTAATCTGGTTACATTAATATTCATAACAAGGCCAAAGTTATAATAGTAAGGTGAATTGATATAGGCAGGTAGTTAGACTCTGTCTTAACATTCACAGGAAGGAGAAAAGATTGGGTGAGCTTCACATTAAACTCTTTGGAAATACATTTAATATATTAGAGGAGACCCAATTATATTACAGGAGCATATTTATGTACAGTGCCTTAGCAGTGAGACACAGTCATGTTCTAAAGGAGACTTCTCTAACACTGGGAAAAGCAAGGGGAAGAAAATGGGAGAGCAACATCGTTTCTGCTTCAATGAGATCTGTAGGCCTCTTATTTTGAAAACTAAAGCCAATGATGTCTGTGAGAAGTTTGGAAGGCTTTAAGACTGTTGCTTGAAGTATTAGAAACCCCTTCATATTAATTACAAACTGTAGATGTTTGGTACACTAACATACATTTACGTAACTCATTTGTAATGAGCTGTGTGAAAAATGATTATTTTGTAGGTTGAAAATGGGTAAATGTTGGCAATTTCATGGGATTCAACCCAAAGGTAAAACAATTATACGAGTGTGGAGTTTGTGCCCCTAATCTTCCTTTTCTGAGTAAAATTCCAACTATTTAAAACCATGAATTATATAAAGGTTTCTATCTAAGTTAGGTTGCACAAAAAGTTGTTAATGAGTAAAAAGAAAATCAATTTTAAGAAAATGCTGTTTGTATAGTGGAGACAGCAGTGAACAAAGTTTGGAATACAGTGGGGAGTCCATAGAGCCCTGCCTGAGGAGACTGTTCCCAGTGAAAGCAGGACAGGGGAATGCAGAGTCTCCAGCTAAAACCAAATACATGGGCTGTTGTAAATACCTGCTGTGTTTTTATTATGAATAAGGTTGACAGTTCAGAGTTGGTGCTTTACAATTTCATAATCTTGCAGCTAACAACTGGCTTATCTAATCTAATCATCATGGTATGCTCACCAGTGTGCTTGTGAAAAGGCTTGTTTGAATGGACAATTTTAAAGAGACCAGTCACTTGGCTTCCTTCTGGGGCCATAACCACAGGACATATTGTAGGCCAAGTGACTAGGTTGCCAATGGGAGGAGGCCTACAAGATTCCACCTCATATTATTCAAAGAGCTTTCACTGGGTACCATCTTTCCTAAGGGTTTCTTAGCTGTCATGCTGGCAAATAAGTCTCTTTGTCATGAGAACACTTGGAGGGCACTGCAAATCTAAACAATAGAATTTCAGCAGCCTGTATCCTGAGGCTTCTCTTTCTTTCCCATCCGAGTGTATTTATTTGGGTTCTTATCTGAGCTTCAGTTCTTTGCCTATAATTTAATTAACAATTTGTTTTCTTTCTTTTCTCCTGTACAGAGAAGAATAGGAAATGATTGATTGGTGCGTGTGGACTCACGGTGCTGAGAGAGACTGAGTGATTGGTGTGTGTTTATCTGTGGCACTGAGATTCCTTACGTTCTGATTGGTATGTGTAGATCTGTACCACTGGGAGTTCTTGTTGAGACTGGCATGTTGATTGGCATGTGTGGATTCTGGCACTGAGAGGATCTGATTGGAGATGAATTAATAGATTGGCGCATGCGTATCTGTGGCACTGAGAGTATATTCTGCTTGGTGTGCCTGGACCTGAGCCACACTGAGTGTATGCTGAAAGGGACTGAGTGCTTGTCATGTGTGACACTGAGTATAGGCCAAGAGTTTTCAGGAGCAGATTCAGGTTGTCCCAGATAACATGAGCATTCCATTGCTGAAAGAGTTTGGTGAAGAGTTTGTGGTTATAGAACAGAATAAAAGCATAAGCCAAGAAGGTTTTCAAATTCATCTGTTGGAACCTTGAGTGGGACAGTTACAGCAAAGTGGAGAACCCTTTATTGCAGACTCAGATGGTATCTAATGACATTTATGTTCTGGGCTAGTGGAACTCGTGGTGTGCAGAGTTAATACATTCCAATAGGTTTCACCTGATAGTCATGAGGATGCTAAATCACACTGACGTGAGTAAGGTGTGCCTTTTGAGGAAACTGAAGACGGTGCAAGATAATTAGGCTCTGGGTCCACGTCCTCCAGCTCTGTACAGTCAGGAAGTTCTAATCAGTCGTTCAGCCTTGTAGAGACATTAATAAAGTTTTGGCTTTTGTTTTCTTGGGGACTTGAGTTCACATTAGCTTTTGCAAAATCTGATAAAGGTTAAATACATAATAGAGTGATCTGAAAGTTGAACATTCACAAATGACAAATCCTAAAATTTGTTACAAAAGCACTTTATTTTTCCATCTGTTTTCAGATTGATGTTCACTTGTTTTCTTCAACATTTCTGAGCACTGGGTATATGCTTTGAGGACGGTAGGACCTTGAAGACCTGCTGGACTTGGGTCTTCCTGTTTGTCAAGGTTCTTTCTGAGACATGATGAAGACAGTGATGGGCTGTTTAGGGATGCTCTGGTCTTTGTTAGCTGACAGAGTATAATCAGGTCTCTCAAACTCTGTGACTCCGTTTTCATACTTGTTTCAGAAGGGAGTTTCCACTAAGGACTCCAAAGAGTCCTTGTCATGGTTCTGAAGGTATTAATTCCCTCTCACTGGTCTCATCTCTTATGTAGCTTTTGTGTGCCTATTATTAAATACTGATTTGGTCTCTTTTCAAGATATAATCTCACTATGTAGTCTGGTTGGTTTGTGGTTCACTGTGTATTCCAGGTTGAACTTGAATCTGTGGCATTCCTCCTTGCTCTGCCTCCTCTGAACCATAGCTGAGATGACAGACATGGACCACCATTCTTGGCCAAAGATTGGTTTTTGAGGGGGAGTGCGTCTCTGGAGCTGTGCATCTGTCTGAAGGGTGTGTGAGGTGGAGTGCCTCCTCATTTCAGCATGAAGTGGACCAGAAGGAATGCTTAGACTTCTATGTCTACAAACATGTTTTCTAAGGATCAGATTAGGCCTTTGCATGGCTCCAGTCAGCAGTCCGAGTCTCCACAGTCTTGTTTAGGTTATTCAGAATATGCTCTATTTGAAAACTTCCCGTATATATTTTTTTATCCTAAGATCAACATTAAAGAAACAGTCTTGTGCTGATTACATGGCATAGTGTATAAGATGCCAAATCTGATGACCTACCTGAGTTCAAACCTCAGGACCCACATGGTGGAAAGAAATTAATCCTTTGACTATCACTTGAATCTTCAGGCATGCACATGCTTGTGTAAATCAATAAATGAAACTTAAAGATGGTAAAAGAACAATCTTGGGTCTGCCACTATTTGTGGCTCCCAGGATGTGTCTTTATGTGGAAGTTGAAGACCTTAATTTATCATTTGTAGTCTTTTTTAGGTATATTAAATTTTACTATTCCCTAAATTATCTAATTTCTTTTGGACATTGAGTAATTTTCCCATTAGCAAAGTTAGTCAATAATCCCCTCTTAGGTTTTGATCCTTTTACATATCTCTACTCCCGCACAAAGGGAAGATTTTCTTGAAAAATATTTACAGGTAGATTGGAAGGAAGGACCCCATAGCATGAGTGACTGTTGGCTCGCTACGTATTGATCCACAGAATTTCTGGAAAATGAGACCCACTAGTGGTGTCTTCTTAGGCTCTTTTTGAAACAGCACCAGGGCTAGGGGTATACCATAGATACAAGCCTGAGTTCAGCCGCCTCTGCTGTCTAAAACTGGATTTGAAGGCCCACATATGTAACCCAGCTACACGAGTGTAATAGGGTGAGAATCTTAGCAATTCAGTGCCATCTTCAGCTACATGTGGGGTTGGAGGCCAGCCTGGGATACAAAAGACCAGAGACAAAACACAAACTCAACAAACATGGAATTGGAGGCCTGTCTGAAGTAAGACTACACCTCAACACTCCCCCCTCTCTCCTAACAGATATTTTGAGTAGGAGGCTAGCCCTGGGATACATGACTACACCTCAAAACACATACACACATATGAACAAGTGAAAATATCCCTTACTATTAAATAGGGCCTTATAAGTCCCCACAGCTGTAGATGCCATCCCTCACAGCTGACACAGCACAGTCTATCTGGTTCTGTGTTCTGCTGCTTCCTCTCTCAGGGTGTCCAGGCTGCACACTGCAGGAAAGGATGAAACAGAATGTGGAACAGCAGATGAGTCAGCAGGATCTCAGTCTTGTCTGGCTGGGAGTGTGGGAGTGGGAGTCCGGTATGGGGGTGGGGGAGGAGACTTCAGTTTGTGGTCTTTACTGGGGTAAACAAGGGCTATATAAACCAGGGGTCCCAGGAACAAAGCCAAACTCCTACCTTCCCTGAGGGTCTCTGGGGTACAAAGCCAGCTCAACTGGGTACCCAGCTGCCTCGCATAGCCCACCGCCCCACAGAGAAGTACTCCAGGTGTTTGCCAGACAGGAAGGGAAGATGAACCTGTAATTTCACTGAGGATTATTTGATATTCCTCAAGTCAGGCTCTCCAGATAAGGTCAGGCAGAGAGGAGGAAACTGCTGCGAAAGGGCTCCATTTTGTGTTGAACTAGGGGGAGCTGTCCAGACATGGTAGACTATGACTTCAACAGCAGAATCTTGCAACAGTCTACACCTCACAGTTGATACACAGAGTCTACACCTCAAAGTGGACAGATCAGGAATATATATCTATCCATGTGATATTTCCCTCATGTTTTATAGGGCTTTGGATCTCTGTAGGGTACTTGTCAGAATTCTGTCACCTACACTCCATTTCCAGATACCAATTTTAATGAAGTCTTAGATTCAATATTTGGAATGACAGCCCCAGTGATTCTCATGCAGTGGGCTTCAAAGCAAACATTTTGAGATTTGCCTAGATAAAGAATGAGCATCAGGCTGCTGGAAAGATTGGTAGGCAATTTTAAATCTTATTTATGAAAAGCCTTCCTCTGAGAATGGTAAGCATGCTTCTTTCTTGTGCAAAATAGGGATGAATTTATGATTTTTATGGAAACCAGGTGACATTCTGGCTGGTGGGCTTGTCTCTCTAGTCAGGCAAAAACTCATGCTTTTCATTTGAAACCCTCTGCCGGAGGTTGTGAGGAGGGTGGAAACAGAGAGCACAGTCTTCAGAGCTTGTTGGAATTGAAAGTGGAGCATTTAACCCTTTTATGTTGACTTCTGTGTTGTGGGTAGAAGCTTTAGACTAAAACAGATTAAGCTGGACCTTAAAGAAGTATGGAAACATTTTCTGTTTCTATTGTAGCTCGTATTAAGTAGTTAATATTTAAAAATGACGGTGTGGATGAAAAAGATTCCAAAAGATGAGCTGGTTGAACTTCCTAGCTGACTATTACATTGATTCTTTTTCAATGTAATCATTGCTATACAGGGTGAAAAATTTGGACCCTTCGCTGGGGAGAAGCGAATGCCTGAAGATTTGGATGAAAATATGGACTATCGACTGATGTGGGAGGTAAGGGTGCCCTATTACACATGAGGAGTGTGCTCCTCTTTGTATATGTGAGGGTGTAGGGACATTGAGTGAGTACTGGCCCCAGTTCCAGATTGGGTACTGAAAAATCCTATTGTTTTTAAAAATTTATTTTTTTAAATTGTGTGTGTGTGTGTGTGTGTGTGTGTGTGTGTGTGTGTGTATAGATGTGACTGAAGGTGGATACTGAGTCTGGAAGAGGGTGTTAAATCCTCCTGCCAACCTGTGGTAGAGCAGCCTTGGCATTTTGTTGTGGAGACGTCTTTCCTTTGCAGTTCAGCATTAAAAATATTAGACTGATGAAATAGTCTGCTGTGCAATTTTTTGAGAACTCTGAAATTTAAATATTGTCATCAGAAATGATATTTTTTTGTGTTTAAGGTTTGGATTTCAAAGAAAACTTGCAATTGAATTAAATATTGGATTTTTGTAAATGAAATTGTGCTTAACTTTTAGCCTTTATTTCTCTATTGTGGTTCTAATCAGATAAAAGTAATTTTGTATTAGTTGTTTGACCAAAACCTTAAAGTTAAGCTGTACTTATCTTTAGGATGTACATGTTAATAATTAAGATGTGGTAAACTGTCTTACCATATAAAGTTTCTCTTCTTTGGGATTATTTATCATACAAATTTCACATTCTAGTTTTAATTACTTTGGTGGCCTCTAGTTGTTCAGAGAGTGACCTGAGGATCAGGATAAGAGAATCAGAGTCTTGGAGACATTTGAAAGTGCTATTTGAAGAAACTAGAAGCAAGAATTTTATTAGTTGGGCAATAGATGAGGCATGTGTAGATGGTTTGAAAGTCTTATGATAGAAAATGTGTTTTTGTTTTGTATTGGTTTACTTTTGTGACAGGATCTCATGCATCTAAGGCTGGCTGAGAACATATTAAAAGAGATTTATTTCAAGGTTTACATCATACAGTCATGGAATCTGAAATATGTAGACATGGTGGTTTGATGAGAATGTCCCCCATAGGCTCAGATGTTTGACTATTTGGTCCCTAGTTGGTGCCACTGTTTAGGTAGGTTCCTTGCTGGAGAAAATATGTCATTTGGTGTTGGCTTTGAGGTTTTAAAAGCTATGTACCATTTCCAATTCACTGTCTTTGCACCCTGCTTGCTCTTCCAGTGTACATGTCTGCCATTGCTGACAACATTTCCTGCCATGGTGGACTCTTTTCCCTCTGAAACTTAAAGCCCTGCTAAACACTTTCTTCTGCAAATCACTTTGATCATGGTGTGATATCACAGCAATAAAAAAGTAACTAACACAGAGATGAGGTTCATAGGCTGCAAGCTGAAGGGTAATGCTGTAGTCTCTAGGTAGATCTGCTTTTGGAAACCTGAGATTCTTCTCTTAAAACAAATGAAAGACCCCCAAAGGGAGCCCCCCACTCAAATCCGTATCAGTGAGCACCCAAGGACACACGAGAGACCTCCTTGATGCGATTGCATAAGGTAGTTTAATGGCAAGGGCCCTCAGGTCGAAACGTATCCCACACAGGGGATAGAGGCTTCGACCTAGACCCCAAGAAATTTGGGATATTTATGGGTAGGGGCTGGGAAAGGGGGGAAGATTTGGTGTGGTTACATATGATTGGACATTTCAAACATCAGCAACTTGCAGAAGTGGCTACATGTGAGCTGGCAGGATGACTAATTATTTTTGACCATGAAACCTCAGACCTCCCAGAAAGGGAGGGAGAGTAAAGTAAACATCAGATAGCCCATAACTCACTTAGGCTTGTCTAGGTATGTCCTTGCATGTCTTTTCATTTTTTCTTTTGGTCACCCTGCCCCTGGAGAGAATCAGCAACTTGTTATTTTTATTATGGCTAATTTGAACAAGTTGTTGGTGGTCTTTGCTGACCATGAATTTTTGTTTTTGCTTCAAGCTGCACATTTCAAATTTTGTCCTTACACAATGGACCAGTTAAGTGAAAGTTCCACTTCTTAAGTAATCTCTTTGACTTAAAGTGAACTTATTGTATAAAATATCATATTTAGTGTTTGGCTCATTCACTTAGTATGGCAGCTTAGCTGGCTGACATATAAATTTATCACAGCATGTTGTCTGCAAACAAAAACATACATTTATGCATCCTACTGTTACTGACACTGTTGGTGAGGTGTGCAGTTAAATGAAAAAATGATTCCAAAAGGTTCTTGCACCACAAGGGTGGGGACAAAACCTAGCAACAACCTGCACTGTAATTCAGGTGGAAAATGTTACTGATACTGTCTTATTTTAGCATGCTGTTTTAATTGCTTATTTTTATGAATCTAAAATGTTTTTATGGCTTATAACATTTTCTCAGCAGTTCATTCTTTTGCCATAAGGTTTTCAGAAATTCAATGTGACAAATGAACTCCATCCTCCCCCAGAAAACCCCCACAATATTTAACAAGTTACTAATGGCTTATGATATTTTTTTGTCTGGAAATTTTAGTGATGATACCAATGCATTTTTAAGCAGATAGCGACTAATTTTACTCAGAAAAGAAATTTTTGAGAAACTAATGTAAGGGTCCATGATAGCAGAAGAATGATACCTTGGACTGAAGTAGTATGTAAATGCAAAGAGTGTTTTATTCTGCAGAAGTCCAGCCTAGCATCCTGGGGTCTCCCATTCCCAAGACAGACAGACAGGCAAGTGAGCTAGCAGGCCTGATTTAAAGCACATTGGGGAATTCCCGGGTAGGGGGCCTTTATCTTACTCCATCTCTAGGGACATTGCATTACTGGGCCATGGAAGTTGGAAACTGTTGCTGAGGAAGTAGGGGAGGCGGTCTGGAAACTGCTGCTGACCCATTGTCCTTGCCTTAGGCCAGGTGGCTGGGCAGCTTCTGAGGCTTGGACCACTAGCCTGGACTTGCCCAGTCCTGAACTGCCAATGTGAAGCCTGTCATGGAGTCAGCCTTGTCTTCTCACTAAGTGTGTGCCATGTTTCTGCATTACATATGGTATTTTGGCAGCTGATGGTTGGCTCCTATGGCCCTTCTTGTCTTTACTGTTTTAGTTTTATACAGTAGCATGTCCACTGTTCTTACTCTGCTACTCACACAACTTTATGTATTTTCATGCTTGGTGATGTTAGAGTCACATGATGATTGGTGTGTTATTTTTATTTTACTTTGTACTTAATACTAATGCTTTGAGTGAGTTACAGTTTGTAAGGTCAAAGGATAAAACCACCTCTTTCGAGCTTGCCTTCGTCCCAGGAGATGTGCTATGTTTAGTCCTCTCTATGCCCTTTCTTTCCCTTCTTTTTCTCCCTTCTCTCTTTATTATTATTAGTTTATTTGTTGACAGTTTTTGTTCCTCAACTCTCATTTATCCCCTTTCTAAAGGCATTCTCCCTTCTCCCTCCAAGTTCTCCTCCAAGTTTCTTTGTTGAAGTTTGATCTGTTGCTATGTATTGTAATGCTAAATTGTATACTTCAAGGTATGGACCTAGGACTGACTTCTCCTGTTTACAAGCTTTTGTTGTGCATACTCTGTTCCTTGATTTAAAACTATTGGTTAAATAACATTGGCTACAGCCAATTACTGGAGGGATTAGCAGTAGTGAACGTGGAGGGAGAAGGAAGAACTAGAGAGTGAGGAAGCTGCAATCAGCAGAGAGGAACCATGAGGAAATGGCCTTGAGAAACAGCAAGTATGGGGCACAGCGATGAAGAGGTAGCAGGCCTGCAGTTCAGGAGTAGATTAGGTCTGATCGCCCAGCAATTGTAATACCAAATAAAATAACCATAGACTGAGTCTCATTTATTTGTAATCGAGTCAGGGACAATCTTGAATTGATTGTAATGCATACCTTCGTATCTTTTAACCATGGCTGCCTGTGTGGGAATGGGTCTTGGAACTATGCACTGAAGAAGAAATAGCTAACCAGTAGCCGTGTCACTCACACAATGATTTCTCTTACCTGAAAGCTCTCACCAACTCTTAATTCTCCTAGATAGACATGAGCCCATGAGCCTTTCCCCTATATATCACTGAATTTTGATGGGCTGGCTTGTCGCTTCTCTATCTGACCAGCAGACAGGAATGAGGCAAGTCGGAGTTCTCAACGCAGTTTATTCAGGATCCTTTACAATCTCCTCTCTGGAAGCCCTTCCCTCTCAGCCCCTTATCGGCCGTCCTTTTATACCCGTGCCTGTCCCAATCAGCACCTGCCTTGTGGGCATGCCTCATTGGTGCACCTCAAACAGCCCGATTCTCGTGGCAGCCAGTCTGCGCAGTAGTTCTGCAGTTGTGGCTCAGTTAGGGAAAGGCACGCGGTGCGCACACCGCCAAGAAGTCGCACTCGAGCACCATTCATAAGATTTGGCCCAGGAGCCATTTTAACTGGCCGCGCTGTCGCACCCGCTCCTTACACTGTCTTTGCAGACTCTATGCACTATAGCTGCTGTGAATTCATGACTGCCACAGCATTGACATGCTCCTAAGGCCTGTTTCCCATTGGCTACATTCTTTCTGCCCTCTTTTCCCAGCATGCCTTGGGAACTGATTTACATGTCCCATTTAAGGCCGAACATTCTGCTGTCATTTCTTTTTAGCTGTCTCCAACAGTCACAAATCTCTGCTGACTCATTAAAGTTTGATTTAACACTAATGGAAATTTCTTAAACTTCCAGCAAAGCAACTTCTGCCACTATAAAGGCTAACAGGTGGAAGGAAGCTGCCAGTACAATTCCAGCATTGTTTGCTGTTCTTTTTGCAACCAAGATGGATGTGTCTTTATCAGCAGGCTCTTTTAAGGGCCCATGGGACTTTCTGTCTTTCAACTCCTGTAGAAGTATCCCATACTTGACACTGAGATTAATAACACATTGTTTCTGAGATTGGCATTATGTAATGTATGAATGCTACCTCTATTCAAACTCCCCCTCACCTTTCCCTTTTCCCCCCTCCTCTCCTCTCCTCTCCTCTCCTCTCCTCTCCTCTCCTCTCCTCTCTTCTCTCAACTCCACTCCATGTAGTGTGAAAAATTATAAAGATCCTTTTATAAAATATATACAGGCCTTTCTTTAGGTTTTTCTTTAAAGGGCATGAAAAATATAAGTTTTTATGACCCCTAGACCTGAGCAAAAGAATGCAGGTTCACTAGTTCCAAGAACTAAAAGCAAGATTTTGGGCCTTCACTGCCCCGGGATACATTCCACATCCTGGGAGGGGTACATTGTCCCTGAGTCAGAGGACTCTTGCTAGATTAACATTCCTTAGACCTCAGGGAAGATAACCCACCTGTGGGTGGAGAAGGCCCAAAGCAGGAAGACATATTCCTGACCACAAAGAAAAATACAAGTCATCTAGGTGGGGCTGAGAAACTAGTAACCACGATGACAGGGCAGCAACTGAGAAATATGTTGAGCAAGTGACAGGGCAAGACCACATTTTTGAGAAGAATGAGTATACAGGGTGTTTTCCACATGACCCTGATTCACTTAGGTTGGGTTCCTCTGGAATTCTCTGCTATTTTTATGTTATATTTCCTTAGCAACCCCTCACTCCCTCCTCACTCCCCTGGTTTGTGGTTTTCCCCTTCAGAAAGCCCCTCAGCCAACTGGTCTTTGTCAATTCAGCTCCTGCGTGAGCAAACGAATTGACCTTGGCTGGCCAACTCTCCCTAATAAACCTCTGATGATTGCATCCAGGTACGGTGTCTTGCGATTTTTGGGTGGCCATGACTTCCCTAGACTTGAGTAAGGGTCTCCCATGTTTGGGGCTCTTCATCCACTCCACTCCACTCCCCTTCCCTACCTTCCCCTCTCTTCTTCTCTTTTCTTCCCTTCTCTTCTTTTGTCTTTTCTTCCTTTCCCTTCTCTTTCCTCCTTACCTCTCCCATCCCCTTTTCTTCCTTCTCATGTATTCTCCCCTCCTCGCTTTCTTCTCTTTCATTTGGTATTCATTTATTATCAGCTGGTTTCTGCTTTGTCCAGTTGTGCTGTTGGCAGAGGTAAGAAAGTTTGTCAGTGGTTGGTCTTCTGAGGGAATATTAAAAAACAAAAGAAGCAAACAAACAAAAATACAACGAGAGAACACCTTTTAAACTATATAGATTTCTTGCTCTCCCTGGTCTAATCCTCTTCATTATTATGGTACATAAGCTGCTTCATAGCCTGCAATTATACTTGGTAGACTCTTTTACTCATTTGATGTTGGCAATACCAGGATTCAGAAAGAGCAGAGAGAAAGGAGAAAGACTAGCCTTCCAATTGGGTCTTTCATGGAACCTTTACGTATCTTCAAAGGGAGACAAGAAGAATACCTTGTTCTGGGGGGTCAAATCAACCAGTTATTGAAAATGTGTCTAATATGCCCTTTCTCTCCATCGTTTACAGCCTTGCTGTTCCTAGATGACTAATCCTACTTATATTGTAGCTATTCCATATGAGCCAGGAGCAAGTATCTGGAAATGATGTCCTAACAAGACAGGATGAGACACAGTTCTTTCTCAGTTCATATTTGTATTGTGTTTATGGTGAAATTGATTTTCATAGATAAGACAGGAGCTCCTGATGGTCATTTTACATCAAAACATTGGAGTCATTAGCCATTGTGCCTACTGATACATATCAGCTTCTGACTATGGATGGTACACAAAGGAATCCTATGAGCTATTGGGAATGTTGCCGTTGCTGGGAGCTCTTCCTCCCTCTTATAATACATCTTAGGATATAAGATACCCACTGTTTCTGACATTCATTGAATGTCAGCATTTTCATGTACTGGCCACCAGGACTTAAACTTCTGTCTCTCTGTAATGCCTTCTGATGACTTCAGTTTTTTACTCTGATTCTGTTTCCCACTTCTCTCCTGGGGTGTCCAGGCATTGCCATACACCAGGTGGGGAAGGATATATCAAAGTCAGGAACTGGTGGGTTTGCCAGGATCCCAAGATTTCAGTGTTACAGCTTTTTCTGAGGACAGTCAGTGAAACATCTCTCTCAGAAAGTATTCAACAAAACAGCTTGTATTTTTTATTCAGGGAGTAAAAGGACTATATGAACCTTGCAAAGTGGGAAGGGGTTTCTCTTAGGGTGAAATTTCATTGGCTGAGGCTTAAGATACAGAGGATACCTCATTTGCAAGGAGAAACATCCTAGGAAGTTGAGCCTGTAATTTCACCAAGGATTTTTGTGCCATTTCTCAAGTAGAGTGTGGGAGTTGAGCTCCCTAGATAAGATAAAGAAGAGGAAGCCCTGCTGGGAAAGGGAGTCCTCCATTTTGGTCTAAGCTCAGGGGAGCTGCTGGGACTTGAAAGACTATGACCTCTAAATAGCAGGATTTCCCACATTATTTTAAAGTAAAATATACCTTCAGGAGAATGTTGCATTGCTTAGGCTTTAGACCAGCTATGTGATCTGAGCTTGGAGCCAGTGCATGACCACAGATGTTTCCCATGAACAATTTGGTGGTATATGCCCAGTTTTCTGTAGTGTAGTCGTCTCTCCACTTAATTAGGAGTTCCTTTGCCAGGGGGTTTAGAGCTAGAACTACATTTCCTTCCACTTTATTTTCTAAGACTCATCTTCAAGACTAAAATACATCCGTGTGCTATTGCCAAAGCTCTCAGTAATGCTTTGTTTTTAAACCTTCATCATTCAATCCTATGATACTTTCTTCGATACTTCACATCACAGCTCAGTTACCTCTCTCTAGCACATATCTTGACAGCTTTGCATTCACTGGCCACTTTCACTTGACCGTTTGTAGATGTTCGCAAGTAGGCACAGTAGTATTCCCTGTGTGACTCTTACATAGATTTGCTCTGCTGGCTATGGGTTTCCCCTTCCTTTCCTAAAACTACATCTGGTCCTGCCTGTAGGAATTTTGTGTCATTATTCTGTTGTGTCAAACGTGTTCTTAAAACTTGATACTTGGTTCTAACTTTTCCAGGAGCATCATTTTCTCTAAAACTTTGTCTCTGTGCTGAGATGACAGAGGTCTCAGTGTGTGCCTCTCTTCTCTCTGTCCCATGCTCACTGTGCTCATGTTTGCCCTTCATCCTTTGAATAGCTCACAATGCAATTGAGTGTCCAATAGTGATCCCATATGCACAGAGCAGATGTCATATACAGGTCAGCAACTTTGGGTGGTCCCTCTTGGGAAGGAACCCATTGTAAATAATTAAGAACTCATGTTCAGATTCTCTAAGAATCAAGTAAAAACTGGATTTAAGTAAAATATCCAAAACCTAGTGTTATTAATAGGAAAAAATATCTCTTTTACTTAGATTCTGATCATTTTTTTTTTGTTATTTCTTAAGCTCAATGCCATTGGGATTGCCAGAATCATTAATCATTACCGCCCACTAGATTCCCACATATGATAAGATACAGCATGCTAAACTGCTGTAATTGTACGCAGTTTAGTCTGCAGAAAAGAGTAAATGTTATTATTACTATTATATTATTATATATTATTATGTAAATGTTTCAAAATATTCCTGTTTAAATATTTGAGGTTTATGGATGTTTTTGTGCAGATTATAGATTTGAGAATAATGGTGCGTACTGGTGATGTGAGCCCCATGCTGTAACTGATGGCTTTTCAAAAAGCTATTGATAGCAGTTATTGTAGATTGCCTTTAAAACTTCATTTTAATCCTCTGGTCAGCACATCTCTTCACACTGGGGTGGTCCATACTTGCTAACTTTTCTCTGTCACTGATTCTACTCCATCAAGAACACTCAGGAACCATATGAAGAGGAACATTTCTACATTATTGTGCAAGGGCGGGGGATGATGGCTCCCACGCGAGTGTGAGCGTGAGTCTCTGTTGTGTTGTAGGGTCCCTCACGTGTCTTCTGCCCTGGGCGGCTCAGGGAGGCGCTGTCCACCGGGAAAAGCAGAAGTGCGCACGAGCGGGAGAAGTTTGACTGAGTTGTCCCATCAGGGTCGAGGTTAGAGGCCTGTGCCCAGCCAAGAACCAAGCCATCCTTTCATGGTCCCACACATTATTATTGAGTGGATAATAACTCTTAAGTTTATGTGTCTCCAGAAAATTTATACAGAGTATGTGACTGAGACCCCAGACAAGAGTAGAGACACTATAGTGTTTCTTACATCCTGGTATTAGAACCACTTGTGGCAAGAATTAGGTCGTGTTTTCGACCAATCTTCTTGGATCAGTCCCAGGCTATGACTGAATGGATGGCAGCCGGAGAAGGGAGAGAGTTTTAGTGTTGTGCCTCCCACTCTTCAGGACCTCTGATAGAGAAAGCCAGATCCTTGGCTATGCCTCAGAAAAGAATTTCAAGACAGGAGGAAGCACTGGAGAGTTTATCAAGATAAGGGAGAATACAGAATGTAGACTGATGCTTGGGCATTCAGAAAGAGGACATTCTTATGTGCCTTCATAGTGGCTATGTGGATTTTAAAGTTATTTTGTTTAAAGGATGAGATTTGCAACCAGGTTTACAGATTAGTTAAACAACTTTTAAAATTATGTAAAACAAAACCAACCAACCAAACAAACAAATAAAAACAAACAAACAAAAAAATGAGACAAGTGGGTTTACTGCTTGGAAGAACAATGGAGAAAATCATTCTTAACAAATGTCCTGTTGTGCATGAAATGGCTTGGTGGTTTTATGAGGTACTTTGATTAGCTTTATGGATGAGAGAGGATGCCAATACTGTTAAATGCAAGGCCACAAACATTCTGTCTCTGTGTAAGTGAGCATAGTTGACTTAAATGTCTCTGAGATGTGTTTTGGAAGATACACTATCCCCTTTTTATCAGCTATGCTAAGATTTTAGACTTGTAGCCTGTCCCACCTCAATTTTCCCTGTGTGTTTCTATAGAGGGTTGAAGATGTAATGACAAATCAGATTGCAAGGTTTCTTCAGCTGGAGAAAAAGTCCTAAGGAGATTAAGCTGTAGAATTGTGCAGTTTGATGCATGCCTCAGGAAGTGACTGCCTCCGAAACACAGGCTGTGGTGAGGTAAGAGCAGCACTGTCCTGAGTGAGGTGAGGGAGCCGTATCCTGATGCTTGCTGTCCAGTAATGATTGTCTCGTGCTTAGGATTTGGGTCTTGGTGATAGAGTCGGTGAGATGTGATTGGAAATAACCAATACCCAGAGGGCTTGATGCGGCTGCTGTGTTGAAAGATAAGAATCAAGAGTGACTTTGCAGTGTTCATTCTAAGTGTGTTCTGGGTATAGTGTGGTTGTGATCCTTAGTGATGATTTTTAGCTTGAAATGACCTGAATAATGCTAAAGGCAAGCTTTCAGGGTTGTTTAGATTAGGTTAACCTCTGGACACGCCTCTGAAAAATTATGTTGACTGTTAATAAGGGTGGGAAGAATCAATCTATTAGAAAGTGACACTTAGGCCTGGGCTTCGTCCAGTAATTCATGGAAAGGACTGTGAAAAAAGTCATTTCTTTGTTTCCTGACAGTAGACACAATGTAACCACTTGTCTGAGGCTCATACTGATGTTACTTTCCTACTATGATGGTCTAGATAGAACCTTTAACTATGAGCCAAACAAAAGCAACAAACAGTGTTTGATCATAGAAATAGAACAAATAACCAAACAGTGATACATTTAATGACAGGGCACCTGGACAAAGATGGATGACAACCTGAAGAGACATCTTGTTTTGTTTTCTAGCTATGATCTTTTCACAATATATATTAAAGCATAAATATACTTGAATAAATGTTTATTTCACAGTTAATATTTAATAGAGACATTGAATAAATATATAATCTGTTCTTTTAACTTAGCATTCTTAGAAAATATGTGATTTGGCAGTTAAAAAACCCAACTTATTGATTGCCTATGTTGTAGACATCTTTGTTTCCTTTTCATGAAGAGAAGATTGAACTGGAACTCAGTCTGTAAAGATGCTCCCTGGTTGGATATTGGAGTAGACATTTTATTTGTATGTTTTTTTTCTTTCATGGTTGTTTCCTGTTGGTTACAGCTGCTCTGCTGTTGGGAACTTGATTCAGTACCAGTTTTCCAATGTGTTTTAGTTTTTGCAAAAAAAAAAAAAAGTTTTCAACTGTTTGAAATCTTTTATTTTTTATTGTTTATAGAAATCCTTTTAGGTGTTTGGAGCAAAGAAGGTTCTTTATGAAATGCTTTTCTTTTGCAGATGGTAACATTTTTAGGTTCCAACTGGAACCACTTAGTGGAGACATTAGTGGAAAAATACCACCTATGAAGCCTTGAAATGCTAGAACCAGTGACACAAATGTTTTCGTGTAGGGCATCCCTCTCGACTCTGATCTTTTAGCTAGAAAGGCAAGCCAGGGGATGTTAGTTCCTTTTGGAAGGTTTGTATTAGACTGAGGCTGTCCTTTGTCAACTTTTCCACAGTGGCTCCTACCTAAGTATATCAGCCAACTCCTGGCCATTCATCAAAACATCGAATAGGATTGAAAGAAACCAGATTTCTTTATTTGGGGAGTACACCTGTGATCACTGTAGGCTGATCCTGACTGAAACACAGCAGCATTTTATCTGAGAGACACAGTTGTTCACAATTACAAGCAACTTCAACTTGTTAAATAATAAAGTCCGTGATGTGAAAGAAGACACTTGTTGATCCTGTTGCAGGGGTGTTTGGTAACCAGCTCCAGCTCAGGGATGCAGTTCAGTTTTTACCAATTACATTTTTTCTTTGGTAATGGCTTAGTCTCACTGATGACGAATACCATGGAGGATTTTATGTTCCTGTTCTTATAGTACATGACACACGATTTATCTGAGTAATTTCCTAGGCACATTAAGGCATTATGGTAAAAATTTAGTTAACTCCATAAGAAAAGCTCTTGAAAAAGCACTTCAGATTCTTAAAAAGTTCTCTGACAGACGAATGTTTGCGCTTATGGAAGTAAGCATTTCAGCAGAATAGTAAAATTGAGAGATGCTATCAGTTTTTGTGTTTATTACAGAAGTAAAAACAAAGACTTTAATGAAATTAATGGCTACCAGATTTTCTAAAGGTTTTTTTAGATCTCTAGTTATATACTAAAAAAAGCATAGATTTTCAAAAAGCATGGTGCTAGGAGGGTATATTCATTACCTTTGTTCTTGAATTCGTTATTTTTCTATTACTTTGATACAACACCACAGCCAGAAAAGCTTGTAGAAGGAAGGTTCTATTTGAGCTCATGGTTGCAGCACCACCATGCAACAAAGCTTTTCTATTGCTTTGATAAAATAAAACAATAAAATCAAGGGAAGGGTGCATTTGACTTTATGAAACCAGATGAGGTAAGATTTGACAAGACAAGATTCCATCCACATCATAGCAGGGAAGCATGCCAGCAAACAGTCATAGTAGCTGGCAACAGTCAGGCATGGTGGCTGGAGCAACAAGCTGAGATTTCTCACATCTTAAAACTTCTAGCATGAAGGGGAGAAAGAGAGAGAGCAAGAGAGAGAGAGAGAGAGAGAGAGAGAGAGAGAGGGGGGGGGGGGGGAGAGAAAGAGAGGGGGAGGGAGGGAGGGAGGGAGAGAGAGAGGGAGGGAGGGAAGGAGGGGGTGGGAGGAAGGGAGAGAGAACTCTGTAGCAGTGGCATGACTCTTTAAGCTCTCAGTGCTCACCTTTAGTGACCTACCTCTCCAAAAAGGACGCAGAACCCAAGCCTCCCCAAACAGCTCCACATATTCAAGACTGAGTATTCAAACTGCAGAGGCTATGGGAAACATAATCAGTGCTACAGTACTACCCCAGCAAGTATTGAGAACAGCTAACTTCATAGCAACAGAGGTTTATTTGGAGGATTTTAAACTCAAGACTATGAATGCTATTGCTTTGATCTCTGGTGAGGAAATGACTGGTGTCACATTATCATAAGAACAATTGTATGTGTCGGTTGTCATGCCTTGAGACAGTAGCAGAGAACAAGGAAGACCAGGAAGCCAGGCTTTCTGCTTTTATAACAATTTTCTTGTAGTAACTTTGGATAGCAATACAATTATGAGGAAGTCATATGTAAATTATCTTCTTAGTTTTTTTACAATTATCTTCTTAGTATTTTTTTAAAAAGCCTACATGTGTGTATATGTGTGTGTGTGTATGTTTGTGTGTGTGTGTATGTTTGTGTGTGTATGTATTTTTGTATGTGTGTGTATGTTTGTGTGTGTGTATGTGTATATATGTTTGTGTGTATGTTTGTGTGTGTATGTATTTGTGTGTGCGTATGTTTGTGTGTGTGTATGTGTATATATGTGTATATATGTTTGTGTATGTGTGTGTGTGTGTGTGTGTGTGTGTGTGTGTGTGTGTGAGAGAGAGAGAGTGGATAGGATATGTACAGTTTAAAGGACAACTTGAAGAAGTAGGTTTTCTCCTACCATGTAGGTCCCAGGGATGCAACTCAGCTAATTAGACTTGGAGACTGTAATTGCAGCCTTTTCCACCAATGCCCCAATTCTCAAATAATGACTCGAAGGCTTTTGATGTTTGAATAAATACCTAGGCCATAGGCTTGGGTTTGTTCTCCAACTAGCTGTACCTAAATCACTTTCTAGCATAACTTGTATTACTAACCTATAAATATCTTTTTAGACTTTAAACCATTTTCTTTAATCCTAAACAACTTAACCTTAACTGTGAGATTATAACTATTTAGTCTTCAACCCCATTAGAGAACTGAGAAGGAATAAATATTACCAGAGTATGCAGGAAGTGCAGAGCTAGCAGCTTCCAAAATAATACAAATGACAGAGGTTGGTGGCGGCCTGGACAGTTAGTCACCCAAGGGCTCTCTGAGTCCCTGGAGCATCATCTTCAGCCATCTGGCCTAGAATATTTAACAAATTTTTTTTGAAGCAGGGAACTATAAAGGAGTCACCTAACGTGTCCTTATAAAGCTCGGCAGTCAGCCTCCCTGCATGCCATTTGTCCAGTTTGCACAGAATCCTGTCAGGAGTTGAAGAAAGGGCAGTTCCTTGCCGAGTCACTAGCTTGCCACATGGAAGGGACTCCGTATGGAGGTTCTTCAGTGCTTATCATCTTCTCTTTAGTAGAATGGGTGCTGCCTGGAAAAAGTATTCTAGTAATAAAACATCCTTAAATGCCACATTCTGTAGCTTTCTGAGGTTTTTGAAAGCCATCTGTCTATCTACAGTATATCTGAATTGCTTGTTTTTAGCTATCTACTATCTGCTTAACTGGGAAAACATCTGTAGGAAGCTAAATGAAGCTTATTTCTGTAATCAACTAAACTACAGCCTAACACGACCATAAGTTTGATTGAGTGTTGGGAGCCAACTTTAAGCAAAAAGCGGCTAGAACATAGCTATCAGCTTTGCAGCCATCTTGAGCCATATACCCTGACATGAGACTTGGTTTTCAACAGCCTACAACAGCTGAAGCACACTCTGATATCCCATATAGCTTGTTTTGTTGTTTAGTGCCCACAGCTTCAAGGAGCACGTGGTATCCACGCCTGCAAGACATGCAATGCACGTGTTGTCCACGTGCTATCTACGCCATATATGCCTGTAAGGCGCACGTGCTGTCCACACCTGTAAGGCTTACGTCATATCCACACCTGCAAGGCACGTGGTATCCACACGCCTACAAGGCACGTGGCAAAAGCCTATAAATACCCAGGATTTCCTTGTAGTGTGTGTGTGAATGAGGGGTGTAGTAGTAGTAGGTGTAGTGGTGTGTGTATGGTGGAGACAGTAAAGAAGACTTGACTACAGATCCTCTGGCTTGTCTCTATTCTTCGAGTCTCTTCCCCTTCTTCTCCCCACTCTCTCTCTTGCTAAACCCGGACTGTGGAACAGAGCGGGCCGCTACAGTTTGGCCCCCAAACGTGGGCTAGAGTGGTCCTTTACAGTTTGGCCCCTAAGGAGGGGCAGCTCGGGCCTTTACAGTTGAGTTAACTATTAACTTACATTTCTTATTTATCCTAAACAGTTTACAATAGCAGCTTTCAAAAGGACTAGAATTTAACTTTGCATTTTAAAGAATTATATAGGTACAGTATCTTAAACAAGGGTTCACACACACACACACACACACACACACACACACAATTGTATCAAAATGTAACCTTAAATTTCTATCTATATACAAAGTCCATACAAATGTAAAATATTTGGGTTTTTGATGTTCTTTGGTCTAAAAATATATTCAATAATTTACTCTTTTATCTCATATTCCTATATCCCCCTTTTTCTTTTCATCACCTTTCACCCCCCTCATTTCTTCTAACATTAAACAGGAAAGAAAGAAGGATAGAAGAAAAAGAGAAAAATAAATCCTTGAATTTAACCTCTCTTACTTTGTTTCCTTCTTGACCAAGATCATTAACAACTCACCCACTTGACTGACCAAAAACCACCTACCCCTCTACTTGGGAATGGGATATTGTTCTCTTAAAATTGCTTTCTGATGGCACATTATTTTCTTTTTAAAGGAAAGTTGGGATATTGACCAGTCTTGAGAAAGCTAGCTGTAACATTTCCCTGGTCTCTGCTCCATCCTCCGTGCCTGCATTTCTTGTAGACAGGATAAGTTTGGTGTCCTTATTGCACCATGGGGGTTCCTGCCTGGCCACAGAAGACAGCTTTCCCAGGTTCCATATTCCCAATGCTGAGTCACAGCTAAGGGCATTCTCATTGTTTTTTGGGCACCTCCCCTATCCCAGGTCTCTGTGTCTTCCTAGAGGTGTCTCCTACCTCCCTCCACCCTGGCAGGCAGTTGTGGATTTCCTCCCTTATCCATTCCCATTTACTCCTCCCCTAATCCTCTCTTCTACTCAGTTCCCTCCCTCCATCTGCCTTCCACAGCCATTCCATTCCCCCTTCCAAGTGAGGCCCAAGCATCCTTGTTTGTGCCCTCCTTCCTGTCCGGCCTTCTTGGTTGGGTCTGTGGAGTGTAGCATGGGTATCCTGTATTTTATAGCTAATGTTTACTTATATGTGAATACATACTGTGCATGTCCTTTTGGTACTGAATTACCTCACTCAGGATGATATTCTCAAGATCTCTTCATTTGTCAGCAAAATTCATGTTGTCTTTTTTGTTGTTGTTGTTTGTTTGTTTTTTTTATATAGCTGAATAATATCCCACTGTGTAGATATATCACCTTTTCTTTATTCATTCTTCAGCTGAGGGACATCTAGGTTGTTTCCAGTGTTTTGGTTATTAGGAATAAAGCTGCTGTGAAGATAGTTGAGCAGGTATCTTTGTGGGATGGTGAGCATCTTTGGGGTCTATGTCCAGGAGTGGCAAAGCTGGTTCTTGAGGTAGAACTATTTTCAGTTTTCTGAGAAAGCGCCAAATTGATTTCCAAAATGATTGTACAAGTTTGCACTCCCACCAGCAATGGCAGAGTGTCCCCTTGTTCCACATCCTTGCCAGCATGTGTTGACTCTTGAGATTTTGATCTTAGGTGTTCTGATAGGTAAAAAAATGGAATCCCAGAGTTGTTTTGATTTGCATAAAATGCAGTATTTTAAAGAGGTTTTTTGTTTTTGATACAGGATCTCACTAAATAGCCCAAGCTGGCTTTGAGCTCACTGTATAGCCTAGTCTAAACTTGTGATCTTGTCTCAAGATAACTGGCAGGTGCCACTCTGCCCAGACACAGGTTTATACTTCGACAAAGTACATTTTATTTACTTGCTGTGACTTGAATGTCAGGTTGTAAGTAAGGCTGTATATGACACATGCATATGTGCTTTAGTTTTGACATTATGTAGAAATGTATCTCTGATTTGTGTTGACGAATAATTCAAAAAAATTTTAAATACTCTCAATGTACTGATCTTTGAATTTTTAGTTGAATATTTTATATAGACAGCATGGTCTATAATGTATCTTCATACATTAAAATTTTAAATTTTATGGAAATATATATATATTTTATATATATATATATTTATATATATATATATATAAATATATAAAATCATATATATTTCCATAAAAATATATATGATTTCTATGAAACATTACAATATATACATAAAATTATTGCTTACATTATTTTATAATTATATTACCTTGCCTAGTACAAAAGTGTGAGTGTGGAGAAATTTACTAAGAAAATAGAGTATTGATGCAGGGTGAAGAGGAAGCCGGGCTCGTGATGATAGAAAGTCGAGCATATGAACATAAGTGGACACACGTAGGACAGACCGGGAGCAGAATATGTGGACATCAGTGTCCGTACATGCTTGCACATACCTGTGTTGTCCCTAGCTTTAGTTACATTTATTGTCACAGACTGTGGTTTTCTGACCTTTCTGTTTTACCATTTATTCTTCACTAATACTTGGCATGAAAGTGGCCAACAACTGTGCCTCAGTGTGAATGCTGTTCCTCAAAATTTCTTCTATCAAGCTAACTAGTCCATTATTTTAAAATTTAGCATCATTCTGATCTTTAATACATGTGTAGAACATATCTATGTTCTTTACCAGAATGTAATGTGAATGTCCTGTAGGCCAGTTCTTATGCAATTGGCTGTTACCCTTAGAAACTTCATTAGGTACAGTCTTAATGATTTGATTCAGGGGTGCCCGGGACTGTGAGCACCTCTTCCCTTAGACTGGAGGACATGAGTGTTGTTATAAGGAAGCAGGCTAAGCAAGCCATGAGAAATAGCATTCTTCCATGGCTTCTGCTTCAATTCCTGCCTTCAGATTCCTGCCTTGCATTTGTGACCTGACTTTCTTTCATGACAGACTTTGTATGGGATGTGTAAGTCAACTAATGTTTTTCTTCTCCAAGACGCCTTTGGTCATGGTGTTCATCACATAGTGAAACACTAGTTAGGACAGTCAATTCACATCATGTTTGGCCAGGAACAAGAGAGAGAGGGCTGGGCCAGCTCGGCCCTTTAAAGGCTGACCACTGTTGCTCCCCCCCCCCGGCCCCCCCGCACCCCCTCCCCCCTTCTGCTATCATTGAGGTTCCTCTTGGTACTTCTGTAGCCTCTCTGAACAACTCTGAGAGCCAGGGACAAGTGTTCAAATTATGAGCTTTTGGGGGACATTTTAGATTCAAACTACAAGAAACACATTGTAAAGGCTCTTCATAGGCAACAGACTAAATACTTTTTTTTCTTTTATGTCTTGAAGAGATACTGACTCAGGAATCAGTTGGTAGGGGCCTGCCTTGAGTCAGGTAATAATCACGGGCACATAAGTAGGAGTTGTGTGGGGGCTGAAATTGAGTTTCTTAGTCCAGGACTTGCAGGGAACTGTGAAGTGGACTAGGTACTGAGCAGGGAGCAGGGACAGGGATTGTGTGTAGATAAGGGATGAGGTGGTGTTGGGATTCTGGGAAGAACTGTGTATTTACATTTGGTGAATTTTGGAGTTCTTTGTGGCCACTGTTTCTAAACTGAAGAGTTTGTTTATGGATTGACTTATTTATGAAGTGTCAGTAATAATAAAAACAGGACTGGATTCTGCTCTCTCATATCCTAGTGTGGGTTGATGTATGTTATCCTTTGCTCACATCTAAAAAAAATAATTCTAGAGAACTGTCTAAAGGCTTTTGTTTATTTATAACCTTTTAAATAAGCTTCATGGCAACCATAACATGGTATAACATGGGGTAAGTTTTTTTCTGTGAGATCCTTCATGCATTCATTTGGGTGAGTATAGGGGCAAATTTTCTTGCTGCCACTGGACTGCTCAGGCTTCCTTCATGTTCACTATGGTATCCTTTATCTTTGTTTTAAATGTTCACCTGCATTTTTTGCTCACTTCTCTTCTTTCTGACCAAGCGATTGCTATAGCTGTTCCAATTATGTGCTCATACATGTACATACACATAAACAGAGCTACATACGTGTACACACGCACATATACATGCTTTTACACATGTATACATGAGTTTATACACACCTGTATGTCAACACACATGCATACACATGTATACACATGCACACATTTACACATACATGCAGACATGCACCCAACATAAGTGCACATATACAGTGTGCATATATACTCACACACATACACACGTGCAAATACTTGTCCATAAGTATGTGTTCACATGTGCATATACATGCATACAATACACATACTATGCATGTATACTTGGATGCACACACATGCCCAAACATATACAACACGTAAACAAACCACACCGAATTGTACACACACATGGATACATAGGTACATAACCATATTCTCATATAGTCACATGCATGTACTAGATATGCATACACATATATATACACATACTGATACACACATTCATACACCTATACAACATTTACAGATACATAAAAACACCACACACACACACACACACACACACACACACACACACGCTGCCTCAGTGTCATTTAAATTTCTTATTAATATTCTATTGCATATAAATGAGCTGAATTTAGAGCTCCAAGGAAAGGAAAAAACTCTCCCTGTAAGTATGAATCATACTCCTGCACATTTATCAAAACAAGTTATATGCAGGTGACCTTTGTGTTATATAACTTGCTATGAAAACTATACCACGACACATGTTTTAGTAGTAAGAAATTTATAATTGATTTTCAGTTTATACATTACTTCTCTGAATTCAATTTTATTGCTACTTTCTTGACATTAAAGCGTGTAAATATATTTACTTGCATAGATATACGTTTGAAATCAAAACACATTCTTTTCAGGGTTAAATTAATTTTTCTATATTGATTCGAGTTTGTCTATTGGTACAAGTTTATTAAGGGCAAGTTTATTTGCGGTAATTGATTTCTTTATTGGAAAAATGATGTTTTCTCATTTATTTATTTCTTATTTACTTACTTATTTTTGCCACTGCTGGGTTCAAGCTCAGCATATTGGGTGTTGTAGGTAAGCATTCTACACCTATATTATAGTCTTGATCTCTCATGAAGTTTTTAATAATAAATTTTGTAAAATCTAAAGTGAGATTCAGCATTTTTGAAAACACTAGTGTATTTATTGGGATTATCTGTACATCTGTTATATATGTAGATTTCATAAACTGTGAAGAAGGCACCATTTTATCAATTTCTTATTAATAATTATATGTTGAGACAATATTGCAAGCATTTTGGGCAGTATACATATTCTTTGGGTGGTGATTTTGTCTCACTCTGGTGTGGATGTATTGAGTAGCTCCTGTGGCCCACCTCTCATGTCTATTAGGCAGCATGAGCAGGATGTAGAGGACAGCTGGGGTTATTTCTTAAAACTGGCTCATGGCAGGGATAGAGAGAAGAACAGGCAATTGGCAAAGGAATTGGGCATTAATAGTTCTTTCAAAATGTATTTTGACTTTTAAATTGTTATATATTCTAGCACTTAATCTTAGATTCAGGGCTGGGGATGTAGTTCTCTTTGTAGAGTGCTTACTTAGCAGGCACAGAGCCTCTGTACAGCATAAACAGGCAACAGTGGTGCACAGCTGGAATTTCAATCTCAGCACTTACAAGGTGGAGACAGATCAGAATTTTTCAAAACATTTTTAAAAATTTTTTTATTGGATATTTTATTTATTTACAATACAGACGTCATCCTCTTTCCACATTTCCCCTCTCTAGAATTCCCTATCCTGTACCCCCTTTTTCTTTATGCTTTTACACCATTTTGATTACATGCATGTATTAAAGTCAGTTCTAGGTTGAGGGTCTAGCAATACAATAGATGCAAATAGTCAAGGAACAAGAAAGACAGTAAACACAAATAGTCAAAAAGCAAGGCATTAAACCCAATTATGTGAGCACTCCCATGATCACTGTTTCTAATGGCTTATCAGGATGACCAAAGTATCTGAGCCTACTTCCTTGTTCTAGCCCAAGGTCATTTTCATATCTGAAGCCTACTTCCTTGTCCTAGCCTAAGATTTAGATTCCTGACTGAACTTACTTCTTTGTTCTAGCCTAATATTTAGATTCCTACCTGAAATTACTTCTTTGTTCTAGCCTAATGTTAGATTCCTGCCTGAAGCCTACTCTCTTGTCCTTGGCCAATATTATTCATATTCCTGCCAAGCAGCCCATTTCCTTGTCCTTGGCCCATGCCAGCTTCTTGCCAAGCAGCCCCAAAGGCTCTTCACCTCTCCCCCTTTTTATTTCATTAACAAGACTGAGCCTGTCTTTGGTCCATCTGACAACAATGCCTTTTTTTTTCCCAGTCATGGAATATGCATTATAAAAGGCAATGCATTTCTGTCTTAGGTTGGTAAGGCTCTGTGCAGAATCTTACTCATCTTTGGCTTGCCAGCTTGTTAATTTAATAACTCTGTCTGGCGGTCCATTTTCAGGCTTAAGCCATGTACTTTGGCTGCCAGCCTGTTGATGTAGTTAGAGACAAGCTTTAACACAGTGGGCAGGAATAAAAGTATTCCTAGGACAAGAAGGGCTAGCCTGATCAAGCTATATATGATATTCCTGAGGTTTGACCATAATGGAAATATTGAGCTCAGGCCACAGATAATTTTATCTGCATTATCTGAAGCATCAAAGCTCAACACAGTAGCATTCTCTAAATTCATAATCTCAATCTGTAAAGTTAACACACCTAGAGAGGTGTTAGTATTATGCCAAATATTCCTACAGGTGTCTTTAAACTTTTTTTTTTAAATTATAATGACAGTCATTGTAAATTTCAAAAGTAACACTACTCCAGTGATCTTTGTCATGACACTTGGGATGGCTCCTAACTCTTGAGCCCTGAAACTCCTTCAGATAATTTGAATGGCTTATAGAGCATCATCCATTGTTCCAGATACCTATATAAATCCTTTTGTATACTCAATTCATTAGTAACATTTTTTGCTAGATGATTAACCAAAATAGTTGTCTTAACTCCTTGTGTCAATGCTATTGCAGAAGCAGTGGTGCTAGCAATTAATGAAATTAAAGCTGTTACACCAGCAATAATCAAGCCTGCTACCCTCTTGCTTCTGCTTAAAGCCTAATTCACTTCTTCCAGCACTTGTAAGCTTTTTTTTTTTCAGTGAGTCAAGGTTTTCTAATACTCAGGGCAGTAAGACAAAAGCTGGTTGATAGACACCCGTAACAGACATGCTAGGTTTCAACACACTAACACAATTGGAACTTAATACAGTCAATGAAACTTACAATAAATACTGTAGAACAGATAAAACCAATTTTAATTTGACAATTAAAAGAGCCTTAAAACATGCACTAACCTGTGTTTGAATTCCAGATCCTGTCCAGATAGTTTATCTCTTGCTATCGTAACATCATAGTGAACTACAGCTAACATCCAAATATGTCCCTGACAATGTCCAGATCTAGTCTTCCCAAAGTAGACTGTTATTTCCAATATTGGATTGATTTCTAGACCAGCACATGATTGAGTCCTAGTAGCTGAGCACCTTTAAGAAGAATACAAGAGACATTATAATTTCTCTTTTTGATTCTCTATCCACAATGTCTAAAAACTTGAGGGAAGGCAGCTTGTCCCATCTGGGATATAGTCAAGCAAAGTGGGTCAGGAACTTATGTCCAATACAGCTCCCCAGTCACCCTTGTTAGGGCACTCAGCAAGCTCACAGATTGGCATCATTCTTTGTCTCAGCAAAAGTGTGTCTCACCAATCTTTTTAAAGTCCCATAGGCCTCTTCCACACCTTCTTTTTGAGGATTATATGAAATCTCCCTAAATAAATTGTTGACAAAAAGTTTCGACTGCTCGACTACAATTGCCAGACCCATTATCTGTTTTTTAAAATTGAATATTTTATTTATTTACCTTTCAATGAATGTTATTCCTTCTCCCATTCCTCCCAAAAACCCCTTATCCCATCCCCCTCCTCTTACTTCTATCCTGCTCTTGAATTCCCCAACACTAGGGAATTCAAACTTTCAGGGACCAAGACCCTCCTCTTCCACCGATGCCTGACAAGGCCATCCTCAACTACTTATACAGGTAGAGCCATCAGTCCTTCTCTTTGTGTTCCTAGGCTGGAGGTTTAGACCCTGGAAGCTCTGGTTGACTATTTTGATACCCCTTCTAAGAAGGACAAAATCACCCACACTTTGGTCTTTCTTCATCTTCTTGAGCTTCCTGTGTTGTATGTGTTGTATCTTAGGTATTGTGAGCTTTTGGGCTAATATCCACTTATCAGTGAGTGCATACCATGTGTGTTCTTTTGTGATTGGGTTACCTCACTCAAGATGATATTTTCCAGTTTCATCCATTTGCCTAAGAATTTCATGAACTATTGTTTTAAATATCTGATTAGTACTCCATTGTGTAAATGTACCACATTTTCTGTATCCATTCCTCTGTTGAATGACATCTGGGTTCTTTACAGCTTCTGGTTATTATAAATAAGGCTGCTAAGAATATAGTAGAGCATGTGCCCTTGTTATATGTTGGAGCATCTTTTGGGTATAGGATTGTTATAGCTGGGTCTTCAGGTAAAACTATGTCCAATTTTCTGAGGAACTGCCAGACTGATTTCCATTGTGGTTGTACCAGCTTAGAACTCTACCAACAATGGACGAGTGTTCCTCTTTCTCCACATCCTCACCAGCATCTGCTGTTACCTGAGTTGATGATCTTAATTATTCTGACTGGTGTGAGTTGGAATTTCAGGGTTGTTTTGATTTGAATTTCCCTGATGACTAAGGGTGTTGAACACTTCTTTAGGTGTTTCTCAGCCACTCGAGTTTCCTCAGTTGAGAATTCTTTGTTTAGATCTATATACCCCATTTTTAATAGAGTTATTTGATTCTTTAGAGTCTAATTTCTTGAGTTCTTTGTATATATTAGATATTAGCCCTCTGTCAGATGTAGAATTGGTAAAGATCTTTTCCCAATCTGTTGGTTGCCACTTTGTCCTATTGATGGTGTCCTTTGCTTTACAGAAGCTTCTCAGTTCTATCAGGTCCCATTTGTCAATTCTTGATCTTAGAGCATAAGCCATTGGTGTTTTGTTCAGGATCTTTCCCCCTGTGTCCATGTGTTCGAGGTTTTCTCCCATTGTCTCTTCTGTCAGTTTTAGTGTAGCTGGTTTTATGTGGAGGTCCTTCATCCACTTAGACTTGAGTTTTGTAAAAGGAGATAAGAATGGATCGATTTGCATTCTTCTACATGCTGACCTCCAGTTGAACCAGCACCATTTGTTGAAACTGCTGTCTTTTTTCCACTGGATGGTTTTAGCTCCTTTGTCAACGATCAAGTGACCATAGGTATGTGGGTTCATTTCTGGTCTTCTTTCTATTCTATTCCATTGATCCTTCTGCTTGTTTCTGTACCAATACCGTGTAGGTTTTTGTTGTTGTTGTTGTTTTGTTTTGTTTTTATCACTATTGCTTTGTAGTACAGCTTGAGATCAGGGATGGTGATTTCCCTAGAAGTTCTTTTATTGTAGAGAATAGTTTTCACTATCCTGGGTTTTTGTTATTCCAAATGAATTTGAGAGTTGCCCTTTCTATCTCTGTGAAGAATTGAGTGGGAATTTTGATGGGGACTGCATTAAATCTGTCGAATGCTCTTAGCAAGATAGCCATTTTTACTATATTAATCCTTCCAATCCATGAGCATGGGAGATGAAAGATCAGAATTTTAAGATCATCTTTATTTACTTGGGCGAGTTTGAGGCCAGCCTTAGCTTTTTGGAAATCCTATCTTTAAAAGGGAAAGAAAGAAAAGCTTTAGTTTGTGTATTTTAATTATTACGTTGTTGTTTAGAGAACTTCAGCATCCCCATGTCCCCCTTTCTCTTCCTCAATTCTTTACTGACTAACATCTTTCATTAGTTTTGAACATTTGTCTCAGTTGAAGAGATGGTACGAAGACATTATACTAGTCTGGGATTTAGACCTCACTCTGTGCTTTCATTCTGTAAGTTCTGATCCTCCTCCTGACAGTCTCTGTCAGCACCCAACTTTTTAAAAATCTAGAATGCCATATATTTGGAGTTATATAGCCATTTTAGACAATAAACTTCATTTAAAATCTACATATTTAAACTTACTGGATTTTGAGGCTTTTACCCTCATTTAATTTTGTTACTGAATATTAGCTTATTATATCCCACAGTGTGTGTGTGTGTGTGTATTCACATGTTGAATGTCTAAACTGGCTGCTATGAACAGAATTGCTATCTGTTGTGAGCAGGATTTTGTGTAGACACAGACGGTCAACTCATTTGGCTAATTACCAGGTAGCATGACCAGCTACCTGCAGTGTAAAGCATGTTCAGTTTTGTTTGAAACTACCAAAGTGTCATGCAGACAGTGTGTCATTTTCAGTTACCTCCAGCAGTGAATGAACATCCTTGTCACTCCATTTCCCTCTCAGCATCTGTTGGATGGAGGTATGGCATCTCTCATTTTAATATCCAGTCCCCAAATGGTGCATCATCCTGAGCATTCTTCATAGGCTTGCTTTCTATCTACATATTGTTTCGGTTGTTCAGTCTTCTTATATTTTACATATTTGAAAAATTGGATTGTAGCTTTCTGTAGTTTTTGGATAGCAGCAAATATATTCTATTAACATGTGAATTGGCTTTTCATTTACTTTGTAGTATTTATCATAGAATACTTATGAAATCTAAGTTATCAATTTTTTTTTCTCGTGTATCATTGCTTTTGGGTTTGTAATTTAACACTTGTTATCAAAGACAAGGGTACTTGGGTTTTTCTCTGTTCTTTAGGAGTTTGTCTTTGGATCAACATTGTTGTGATAACACCTTCAACAAAACAGTCTTGGGAAGGAAGGAATTTATCTGGCTTACACTTCCACATCTTTGTCCATTACTGAAGGAAGCCAGGGCAGGAACTCACACAGGAACCTAGCTAGAGGCAGCAGCTGATATAGAAGCCATGGAGGGATGCTGCTTACTGGGTTGCTCCTCTCCTCATGGCTTGCTCAGCTTACTTTCTCATAGAATCCAGGACCAGCAGCCCAGGGGTGGAACCACCTACCGTGAGCTACGCCTTTTCACATCAATCACTGATTAAGAAAATGTCCCACAGGTGTAAAAGTATTTTTTATTCTCCTGTCTCAGTCTGCTAAAATAGGTCTAGTCCTGGAAGCTTCTAGCCTCTGTACAATCTTATCTAGATCTAGAATGTTTTCAGCCTCTGAGACTTAACTACTGAATGAGCTCACCTCTTTCTAGTTCTTTCTGAATTCTGGCTAGCTAGTTCAACTCAGCTATTCTGGCTCAAACTTCTCTCCACTGTAACTGATTCAATTTGACTTTTCTCTCAGCCTCTGACTTTTTACTGTGCTTGGTCTTTACTAACTTTGGTTGCTACTAGTAACTTGGTCTTTTACTAACTTTGACAATTCATTCTAATCTTCTGCTCTTTCTCATTCTCTGGCTTATTCTATCTTCACCTGTGTCTAGCTTGTTCATTCTCTGCAACCTATCTCTGTATCTTTCCTAGCAAAACTGCCTTCCTCCCTCCCTCCCTCCCTCCCTCCCTCCCTCCCTTCCAAGTCTTCTAAGTTCATACACAGAAAATAGTTCTAGTTTTGACTTCCTAAGGGACCTTTGTTGTTTTCCACCTATCAACAGTATTTAAAAGTTCTCCTCTCTCCCCTTTCTCACTGACACTGCTATTTATTGTTTATTCTTGTTATTAGTTCTAGTGTCTTAATGGATATGAGGGATGAATAATTGTGTATAATTTTAAATTTTATTACATTTTAAAAAATTGTGTATTTGTGTATACATGCCATATTACATAAGTGCAGGTCAAAGGACAACTCATAAGGGTAGATTCTTTCCTTCCACCATATGAATTACAGGAGTAGAATTCAAGTCATTAGGCTTGGCAACAGGTGCCTTTATTTGCTGAGTCATCTCACAGGCCTGATAGATTATAAGATATTTACTTACTTTATGAATTTTTAATAACCAGCATAATAGAGCAAATGCAAATGCAGAAATTCAGCATGGGTAGGGTTCTAGTTAGGATGGAGGATATAGACTTGATACTGATTGTATGCAAATGAGTTCAGTGTAAAGTTGACTTATGTGTATATTATCATTACGGGTATTATTTGGCAGCCAGAACAAAAACCCAGACTACAACAAAAGAAGAATGTCTGTGGGAATCAGGCTCCAACACTGTGTCTCCTGTTGGTAGGAGTGTTATAGACTTAGCCATTGGTAGAGCTGCATTGCTGTCATGAGCCACACAAGGAGAGGATCTGAAGCTTTGGCCTGTCAGTCAGCGGGAAGACTTGAAGAGGAACAGAAAATAACAATAGTTATAATCATGTGAGTCCCTGTGATGTCATGTGAGAACTGCTGAAACTTAGCTGTTAGGCAGACCTAAAACAAAACCGAATACTGGAACTGGGATGGGAGAGGCATGTTTCTGATCAACATAAGGAAAACCTTTTGTCAGTGAGAAGCATCCCCCATGAAACCTGCAGCTTCGAAGTCTGGGATGGTGACAGGATCCTGCACAGAAAGGATGCTCCTCCAACAGGCAGAGTCTGGCCAAGCAACTCATATACAGACTGTTCCTCCTCGCCATCTGTTCATACCAGTTTGAGAAAATAGACAAATGATCTCTATACACAAATACCCTAATGCACTGTAGTAGCTGACTTTGCTTGCAGAGGCACAGCCTATCCAGATGTTAAATGGAATACATCTCCCCCTTAGGAAGAATCTAGAATCTTTGATTCTCCTGACTAATGAAAAGGTGGGTGGTACTCGTTTTCCAAATTGCACAAGAGCCATGTGGAAGCCCTGTCCCTCTGTTCTCTTTGTTTTCCAGCACTTCCTGTCCCTCTGTTCTCTTTGTTTTCCAGCACTTCCTGTCCCTCTGTTCTCTTTGTTTTCCAGCACTTCCTGTCCCTCTGTTGTCTTTGTTTCTTGGCACTTCCTGTCCCTCTGTTCTTCATTCTTGTTCCTCTGCTCTCTATCATGGTTCCCTGGCATTTCCTGCCCTTGTGTTCTCTGTTCATGTCCTTCAGCACTTCCTACCCATGTGTTTAGGTTCACTTAACCCAGCCCACCTATGTGTTGCTGGTTTTGTCTTTACCTGCCCTGTGCCTTCTCATCTCCCACTTTTTCCTCATTGAAGGCTACCTTTTCAACACTCGTGATGTCTGCCCTTGCCTTTTCTCAAGAGCTCTGAGTTTTTTCACAGCAGTAACTACTTATTGTTGATCTTTGATTTCTTTGTGGCAAACCTCCAATATTTATTGAATGAAAGGAATTTATGTATCTTATTACTTATTATAAGTCTTGTAGCTGTGTAGTGATTTGGGGCTTAAAGACGAGCCCGTTGTATGTGTTTCTTTCAATTAGGGCCCTGGTTGTAGTTGGAATGTTCATGGGAAATAAAACCAGAGGCAAGCTGTCTTGCTCCTTCTCTTGTTCTCCTGCTTTACACTCTTGCTTCTATATCCTCTCTCCCAGCTCGTCCCAACCCCCAGTCTGGAAACTTGACGTCATTTGCCATCCTCCCCTCACCCCTGTTTCTTACATTGTCTGTCTTCCTCCTCTTGTTCTTTTAAAACTGTACTTCCTTTTCATTGCTTACATTCACAGCTTTGGCTGGCTGTTATTAGTGTTGGTTTCCTTGCTTAGATGAGATTGGAGCATTCCTTATTGGTTTCTGCACATTTCCTTGTCTCAGTACTTCTCCTATGCTTGTGCAATGCCTTGGTGCGGGCCATTGTTGGTTGGTTTCTAGTTGAGCAGCACAGGTGATGTCTGTGTTCTGCTTACTTTGCATTTTTGTGTTCATCAAGGCCATTTGCCATTATCCTGGACAATTAAGTAAGAATTGTAGCCAACAACTCTCCCTGAGAGTGGTGCTGATTTTCTTTGTGTGAGCTGTTGTGAGCTTGCTTACTTTTGGCCTGTGTAGTTGAAAACTGAAGCTCTGATCTATGTGTTACATTTAAAAAAGTGGGTCTAGGGGCTGGAGAGACAGCTCAGAGGTTGAGAGCACTGCCTGCTCTTCCAGAGAACCCGGGTTCGATTACCAGCATCTACATTGCAGCTCATAACTGCCTGTAACTCCAATTCCAGGTTATCTGACACCCTCCCATACAGATACATGTAGGCAAAACATCAATGCACATACTTATATACGTGTAGGCAAAAGCACCAATGTGCATAAAAACATCAACTTTTTAAAAAGTGAGTCTAAAGAATTTTTCATAAACTTAGTAATATTATTTTTTGCAGCTCAAAACACCAGCACACATATATACCTTCAACACACAGTCGAAGCTTGCCAGGCAGGGCTCGACATTTGCTTGAAACTACCTGACAGTCTTTGTTTGCTTTGCATATAAAGAAGATTAATGTTCATGAACTTGAATAAATTTCATTTAATGACTTGGCCCGTAATTTATTCAGTGTATGATAAATGACTGTTCTGAATTACTTTTGTTCTCTGCAGAATTTTTAGAGAAGCTTAGATTATTAATATTTTGATGTATGTATTTTCTGTTTTTTAAGTTTTGATTTAATGAGCCACAGTTTTAAAGATATCTTCCCATCTGCCAAACTCTAGAGATTGATTGAAATTCATGTATGTTCTTTTGTTTGCAGTTGGCTAGTCTTGTATTTTCTTACTCTTGGAAGATTCAAAGTTCAGGGGCGGGCTATGTTCATTTGCTTGGGTCTCCCAGATTTTCTCTAGTTTGTATGCAAATTTGATTATTGTAGGTGATCTGTAAAGGAACGTATTCCTAAGTGTAGAAGAGACTGCAGACTTTAGTACTTCGTGGACTGTTTTAATGTATGAGCACCATACTCAGGGCTCAGAGATGTGGGCGTATATAAGTGCTTTGAAGAAAGTCTTGGAAACCGTGGTCCTGAGTAGCCCTGTGGTTACTGCATCTGAAGCTTCCTTGTGCAAACTCAGCACATTATACAACTCTCTTCCCAGGCAAACAGACTTTTTTTTTTTTATCTCTGGCATTGTGCTTTCTCTCAGTAGCAGTGCAGAGCACCTGCAGTCACTCTAAGGTGCTTATCTCATCTTGCTGAAGAAAAAGGAACTTTACTAGCTTGTCCAACTACTTGTCTTAGCCCCTAGGTCCATAGACCCTCTCTGGAATTAATTAAATCCAAATATTTAAGCATATGTAGTATGTTAGCTTTCTAAAGATCACTTTGAAATCCAGCTTTAAAAACACCTTCTTTGGGCAGTTGCAGTATTCTAGAGGAACATCTTCAGTTTACGTAGATGCAGAAGCCCGAGATCTGTAGCTATGTTTGCAGAAATAGCAAATCATGTGACTGTGTGTGATCAGACAGCAGATGTTAGAGTCAGGGAGGTCTGTTAACGAAGACAGAGAAGTAACTATCCTCATGAGAATAGGGTGCATTTAGAAGCTGTTTGTCTTGAAGTATCCATCCTAACGACCCTGTGATGTTCCCTGACATGCAGTAAATATGTGTGGAGGGCGAGGCAGTGAGAACAGCTTGCTGTGCATTCCAGTTTCATATTAGGCTTTCCATGTGTGTTCGTGTAAGCCACCTTTTCTCTGGTGACGTGAGATTGCTCTGGACAAAGAAAGTGTTTTGTCACTTTGCTATTTTAGGTGACTTATATTAAAGAGTAGGTAGTTACAAAATGAAAAACATTCTCTTCTGGAAAGCCTTAGAATCAAAAAGCATACTCTAAAACTTCAAACGAAAGTCACATAGTACTCTTTGAGCACAAAGTTCCCTGGCTTCTCTCTCTTGCATTCTCCATCTATATTTTTAAGTCTTTCTTATATGATAAGGTGAAAAAGCTGTAGATGACGTTTGCAGTCAGTAGTTTCTTTTTTGTTGAATTGCTGAGACTACTAGATCCATAGTAGTAAGTAGTCCTTAGGTATAGCTAGAAGTCCTTAGACAGCTTTTCTGTAAGTAGGGAAAACACCAACCACTTAGACACTTAGTATTTGGAGATAGCTAATGAGATGGGAAGTGTAGACTGTGACTTAATTATTTTCACAATAGGAGGAATTGGTTGTATTCTAAGAGTTAACATTAAAATGTGTAATGAATGCTTAGCAGTTCTCTCTTCTTTCCATCCCTTGTCCCTTCCTTTCATTTCTTACATTAAACCATTCTTGTGTTGTTTTTAAAGGCTTTTATACTATTGTTATATAAGCAGAAACATTTGGAGATCACAAGCCATCATAGCCATCGTTTAATAGCTGGAATAAAATGAAGCAAGATAGAGAAGACCTCAGCCCCATAGCTTACAGAACTGAAGGTCAGCTAGTAGCTGGCTGAGTGGATGTAGAATGTTTCAGACTCTAACACAGGCTCTTATCTGGGTAAGCCATTTCAGAATTGTCTGTCAGGAAAAAGTATTCCTTTATGCTAATGTTGTCATAATGAGGTTGTTATAATACAGTGCCGGGATAGCAAACGGAAATCTTGGTTCCAGGAGTGAGATATTCATTTTCTATTATTGCATAACAATTACCATGAATTTGCAGAGGCTTGTAAAAATCTACCTTTTTGTTATTTTAGAATTTTGAAGTAGAAGAAGCCCACATGTAACTCTGCTTACAGCTCTCACCAAGCCAGGCCGGATGTAAGAGCTTTCAGGCCTGGGCTCTTATTCATTCATTCATTCATTCATTCATTCATTTATTCATTTGTATATTTATGTGTATGCATGAATACTTACATGTAAATGTGTGTACCGTGTTAGTACCCAAGGCGTGCATAGAAGATTGAAGAGGCTGTTGGTTCCCATGGAACTAGAGTTATAGACAGTTGTGAGCTGCAGTCATGTGGGTGCTGGAACCTGCATCTATGTCTTCTTCAAGCACAGCAAGTTTTCTGCTGAGCCAGCTCTCCAGTTCCAAGCCTGAGTTCTTTTTGGAGCTGGTTACTATCTGTTTCTGTCTAAGCTTGTTCAGTATGACTGCATTTGATTCTCCTAGACAGGCAGTTCTGAACCTGGAAGGGGTCATAGCCTTTTTGGGTACTGAACAACACTTTCACATCTAAGACTATCAGAAAACAAAAATATTTAGGTTACAATTCATAACAGTAGCAAGATACAGTTATGATGTAGCAACAAAAACAATTTTATAGTTGGGGGTCACCACAACATTAGGAGCTCTACTAGAGGGTTGCAGCATTAGGAAAGTTGAGTACTCCTGCCTTACATTCTAAGGCTGTGGTTCTCATTTCATTACTGACTACTGGCTAGAAATATGTTTCAATACTTAGCTCCCTTAGTGACATTTGTCAAGCCACTTTGGGGCCCTCTGTCTCAGCACTGTTTCTATTCTAACTTTGCTCCTTATGAGGATGTTCTGCAGTTTACAAAAACAAACAAAAAATCATTAGTCTGTTTCTTTTGTCTATCTCTCTATTTATTTTAATTAATCATTTTATTTATTTACATCTTAAATGTTACCCTGCTTCTTGGTTTCCCCTCCCTTTCACCTCTAAGAAGATGTATCAATGTTCTTTTTTATAATATAACAAAACCCTAGAAGGAATCGCTCTTTTACATAAGTTTTAGGAATTCTTATATGCTAGGACAGCTTTCCATGGGTCACCATTGTAAAAAGTTATTTTTAGAATTCTGTGTAGTAATTGGCAACTGATGGCATGTTTGTCCACATACTAATGTAATGTAACAAGGTGGTGCCATAATTGGATGGGCATGCTGCAAGACCTAGTTCCATGAATAACTGTGAAGGCTTTTTATTTTCTCTACAAGATATTCTTTCAGTTTGTCCTTTAGTTTTCAGAGGACCTGCCTTCATAGAGCAGTTTTGAGAACTGAATAGATTATATATTTTATATTGTGTTACTATGTGCTTGGCACGTAATAAACACTCCATAACTATTAATCGTCATTATTATTATTTGTTCTTCAGAGTAGAATTCTTTCCTGGCATGTTTCAGTTTTCATGTAATGAACTTGACTATAAAATCCAAAGCACATGTTGAGTAAAAATAACAAATGTTAAACAAAAAGGAGTTTTTCATCACTATGGAATTTGAGTCTTCGGCATCTGTTTCATTCATGCATTCTCTTGCTACAGGTAGAGCATTGTGCTTTTATATGGCTGGGGCTAGGTGTGGGTGGCCAAGTTTATGTTGTAAATGAAGTGGAAGGAAGGTAGAAAGAACGGGGTGAGAAGGCAAGCCAGCCTGGGAACAGAACAGAAGGTGGTCTTCAAACAGCCATTGGCATGAGGGGATAGACAGTTATACAAATATGTAAAGTACAGATTTGAGGGTAGATTTTAAGTGAATATAGGAAAAGTTCAGTTATGAAAAGATAATTTATATTCTGATAATGGGCCATTGTTGGAACGTTCCTTCAAACCAAGAATGTTTCTTGTCAAGAAAAACTGTGGCAGTCGTGATGGAGGTGAGGTGGGTCAGACTGGAGCAGTCTGGCTCTGGAAACCCTGGTGGCTTGTCTTGGTCAAGAAGAGGTGATAAGACTTCCTGGGAGGACCCCTGGGACCCAAGCCTCATTGTTCTTTATGTAAGATTCTTTACAGTGATGTCAGAACAAGGTATTGCCAGATCTGAGGAGCAAAGGAGCAGGTGGGGTGAGGAGAGACACACCACCAGTCTTCATCTGCCCTCCTCCTCTGAGGATTGCTAGGAATAAAGATGTAGCTACACCTGTGCCATGTCTCTGTGTCCAGAACCCATCCGAGGTTTTACTAGGTGTGTAGACACTTTTAGGGTTTTTCACAATGCTCTGTGTGCTCTGGGGCTTATATTTCTCCTCACTACACTTCATGACCTGTGTGCGCTTAACAGGCATATATACTAGATATTTTTTATGAATGCAGTTCATATAATATATCGACTATATAGTACCCCAAACAATACTTTATGACCTTAAATAACGTTTTATATTTCCTTAATACTATTCAAAATGCTAATTAAACAATAAAGCTATGTTATAAAATGTTTCCAAAATCTTAAATTTATCAATGTTAGGTACGATGAGTGTTCTGTACTAATAAGGGAAATGGCTTTTCTAGTATTTTAGCCTAGCATTATCATTACTAAATAATGATAAGAATTAGTAATTGGGTAATGTTTGATTGGCAGAGATGTGTTTCTAATCTCAGATTATAAATCAGTTTACCAAACTGACACAAAGTAAGAATCAATGTTCTCTAGCTCTGACTCTCTCCCATATTCTCACCCAGTCCAAACCTGCACCTTTTCCTGAACTGGTATTGCTACTCATGGCGGCTACCACACTCATCTGGACCTATTTTTTAAGAGACAACAGGGTTAAGATCACTTAACAGGGTGCTTAGCTACAGTGTGAACCCACATCTCTAGTTTCCTAAGTTCCTAACTCCTGCTGACACTGTTGGTATTTATAAGCATCCCCCCATCCCAGACTGGAATCTTTTAAAAATTGCTAAAAGATACACACTCTTTGCTTAGGAACTGTAAATCATCAGTTTGCTCCTCATTTCTGTTCTCTCTCTCTCTCTCTCTCTCTCTCATGTGTGTGTGTGATCTTACTCCAATATCTCTTGCCTTTTAGCACTTATAAAGTATCTTGACATTTGACTAATTAAACTCTGAAGGCAAGGCATATGGCTTCCTTCAGCTAAAATGATCACAGAAAAGTACTTGAAATTTAAATTAGAAGATGACATTTTATACATTAAAGACATGCATGCTGTCAGTCTTAGTGATCAACCATTGTTGTGCAGAGCCTCGTGAGAAGACACATGCCTTCTCTGGTAAGTCACACTCTGTGACATCAAGCCTCTCATCAAGGGTATGTGTGCACCGATGCTGCTCACTTGTAACGTGTTGCTGCTGCTTCTGTGGAGTTTGGCTGATTAGTTTTGCTTTTGGAGTCTTGCTGGCATGTATGTAGCTAGTGAGTTAGAAAAGCTTCAGCATTTGCAGTGACTGCAGGACGTAATGATGAATGAGTGTTTTCAGAGCCTTCTCTTTACAGTGAACATCCAAATAATAAAGAAACCTGCCTGTCTAGAGCTGACCTAATTTAACAAGGGAAAATTTGAACTTTAAGGGAAGCTGATTTACCCTAACCACCCGATTCCTAAATTTTCTACTTACATGGTAAACTTTTCACTGACTGAACTGAAGTTTTGTCAGCCTCCAAAAGGAGCTGTGTTGGAAAATGAAGTGGCTGTGGTTTTCCTTTGAGTTCATTAGTCTGGAATCTGGAAGAAGATACATCCGTGTGGTAGCAAGAATGCACACTGTTCCCCTGGACATTTGAAAAGCAATGTCAATACTGAGCAGGGCTGGGAACAGGAGCATTCCTGTCTGGGTGCAGTTTTTACCAGCTGAGAGCTAAGCACAGAGAGATGTAGAGCAGCCAGGTTTTGCATTGACTTCATTATGGAACCCAGTTTGTAGAAGACTGTCTTAAGTGGGACAGTAGTAAGTTGTTTCACTTCCTTCAAAATTCAAATAAAAGGAGATGGTCTTTGGGAGATTAATTTTGTGCTCTGGTTACAAAACTCATGAGATATTAGGATGCGATACTAAGAAGAATTTTCTGTCTTTGTTAATAGCAAATATTTTGAATGCATATCTCAGGGTTCACTATCAAATAAGATAGTTAAATGGAGACTTTAATGATAGATATCTGTCTGGGGTTGTCTTAACTGGTGTGTGCTAAAAAGAGCAAGTATGTCTCCTTCAGAGGGTGTACGAACAAATATACTGTGACACGGGCAGGAAGATGCAGTCTTACAAATAGGTAACAAAACAGCTTTATAGGAGCTGTAGGCTGCAGTCTAGGGCATGGCTCAGTAAAGAACCCTGACAGGCAGTTAATAATTTGTGATGCATGTAATAGCAATGAGATGAGCATTGCTATGGTAATGAAATATGAAGATTTGTACAGTGTATGGTAACTTCTCACCATTACTTTTGTTATGAGAATATAAATAACAGTGTTATTTAATTTTCACTAAAATATTATTGTTAATTAAAAAATTAATAAAACAATGTTTAATGAAAACACGTTTCTGAAGAGTTTAATTGTGCATTTTTTCCTAAGATTTTTGGAATATTGTGTGAGGTTAACATTCAGCTGGAAAATGTGTACATCTGGTGAACCAAAAATTAAAGCAAGCTGCTAATACTGAGTATGTAAGTTTCTTTCCCTACTGCTGTGAAAACACATCCTAACGAAAGCAACTTAAGGAGGGAGGGCTTTTGTTTGGCCCACAGCTCAGAGTATAGCTTGTTGTGGCAGGGAAGAAGTAAGCTGGTCACTTGGCAGCCACAGTCCGTAACAGAGTGATAGACAAAAGCTGCTCAGTGCCCTTTCTCCACTTGTACTGACCAGGATCCCAGGTCACGGAATGGTGCCACCCACAGTGGGTGGGGTTCCCACATCAGTTATTGTAATCAATATAATCATCCACAGGAACGCCCCACAGCCATCTCCCAGATAATTATAGATTCTGTCAAGTTGACAGTTAATACTAATCAGTACACTGAAAATAGTTGGAGCCAAAGGTCCTGAGATAAAACTTAGTACAATACATAAAGAACTAACAGCTTTCCTCCTTAAATGTGCTTACCTCAGTAAGCTGCAGGAACTTTTGTTAAAGTCTGGCATCTTTGTATTGAGTTCTAACGTCAAGTACATTTGATCCCATGGTATGCAATACTGAGAAATGGGTGTATCACAAACAGGCCCCACCTACATTCCTGACTAGGGACTTATTGACAAACACGCCTTCTCCCTCATTGACAGTTCATGTGGATTTCAACAATAGTTGTGGTTTTAAATTACATTACAGTTCTCTTGAGAATAGAATTTTCTCAGTTATCTACTGGGATGACTACTTGCTATGATTAATTCAGCTATTTGTAAAACAAAGCTTTTTTTCCTCACTGTAGATATGATGGTACCTGAAGGGAAGGATTTTATTGCCAAACACTTAAAAGTGTCAAATGAAATTGCTCTTTGAGTGATATGTATACTGTGTGCTTTAGATAGAGAAGAACAGTGTGATTGGTTATCTATTTCTTTGTGTTCTCCATGGGCCAATGAGGCTTGAAGCAAGGAGGCGGGGCAGTTGCAATACAAGTTTGTTATTTAATTGGGGGTATAACTAATTCTCATAGTTCTACACCTAAGTATATGAGAAATACTTGAGGCTTTTTTCTTCCTCAGTTTCTCTTTTAGCAGTTAAAATATTGAAGATTAAATTTCTTCTCTCTAGTGAACATTATGAATCTCATTAGAAACATTGTAAAAGGATGACCAGCGACTGCATGGCTTTGAGAGAACAGCTCTTTGAGAAACAGCAGATAGTGGGGAAAGGCTAACTGATTTTTTTCCTGTACAATGTATGTTGAAATCTTGAAATGTCACCTTTTGTCATGCACTCACCTGATGACTTTGTATCAGATTTGTGGATAGAAATCATTGCATGTACCACCATGTGACCATCTGTATTATGTGGGTTACATGTTTGGAGTGAAATCATTCACTCTCTCATTTAATTCATCTCTGCTGGATTAAAATATTTGTTTTTATTTTTGGTTTATGGTTGCTATTCTTGTATGTGTATCTGTGTATTACTAGTGTGCAGTGCGTGGAGAGGCCAGAAGGCATGTCAGACATTCCAATACTGAGTTACAGATGGTTGCAAGGCACTGTGTGGGTGCTGAGAACTGAACCTGTGTCTTTTGGCTCTGAAGTACTGAGCATCCTTCCATGCCTTCTCTGGTGCATTTCAGTGATGCATAAACACAAGTGGAGATTGGTGCCTATGTCTTATCAAAGTGGGCAGTGTCAAGTAACCAATAATGGATGAGTTTGGAGACACTAGATTCCAAGTATCTTGAATTCAAGATTGTTCAATGAACTGATTCCTTCCTGTGCCCTCCTTTCCTTTTCTTTCCTCTGCTTTCACTTGCTTTCCCTTGCTTTCCCTTCACTTCCCTTCCCCTCCCCTCCCCTTCCCCTCTCCTTCCCCTCTCCTCCCCTCTCCTCCCCTCCCCTTCCCTCCCTTCCTTTCCTTTTCTTTCCTTTCCTTGTTACTTCTTTCCCTGTTAAAATATTGATTATGTTTGACTAGCAATGACTTACAGCTAGAGGCTAAATAAAATAAACTAATTTAAAAATATTGTCGCCACAAATTCATGGATAATTTGTTAGAAGACAAAATGGAGTGTATTTCATTTATCCCCTAGAAAGCACATGTTCCATGAGCTGTCAACTCCCTCTAGTTAGATTGGCCAGTTCTTTCTTCTGAAGATAATTCACCAAGCAGATGGAAGAGAATTGGAAGACACCATCGGGCTCCACTCCTCTCACTTGGGAGGAAGTGCTGCTTTCTTCGGTAGAGAAATGAGATGGTTGCATTGTAATTATCTCCCAAATAATTGTGATTGTTACCATGTATTCAAACACACCTGCAAAAAGGACACAAAAAACATGAGATATCCCTGTTATTTAAAGACAGTTGTGAGTCATGTAGTTATTTGCAAAATTAAATAGTAGGCTTCTTTAGGCATAAGTTTAAGCCATGAGTGCTGTTAATTTAACATTTATTCAATGCTTATCAATAAAAGGTACATATTTCAGAAAAATACGTAATATTGTACTCTTGGTAAATTTAGTATGACTAATATGGATTTCTGTGGAAACTGGAGTCTTTTTGTTTTGTTTTAGGTACGTGGGAGCAAGGGAGAAGTTCTGTATATTTTGGATGCTACCAACCCGAGACACTCCAACTGGCTTCGCTTTGTTCATGAGGCACCATCTCAGGAGCGGAAGAACCTGGCTGCCATTCAAGTGAGCCTGTTGGCTTCATATTTGTACAATGCACCGTGAGAGTAATGAATTAATTTATAACTCTACTCCATGTCTTCAATTTATGTCCCTGTGATCAGCTTTACATAACAGTACCTAACTAATACAAACAAAGAAATCATCTAGTCAGCATATTCAGGAAAAGGCAGTTGAACTGTCAGCTAAAACCAGATCTCTGGCTTTATTGAAATTCTTGGGGGAATGAATTACACGGTCTGATACTGTGCTTGGCAGAGCTTGCCTTCAAATACTTTGATTTCCTTCAGTGAACGTTTTTGATGGTAGTTTGGATTGCTAGTTGCTTTGGATCATCTAACTCTGCTATGGGTTATTCTTTGAGAAAGGCCTTATGGAGACAACTTGCTCATGTGTGTTACCCTACAGTCAGACCGAGCCTTTTGGGGATCATGTGCTTTTGGGATTTCTTTAGATAAACAGATCCAGTGGAATACATTTAAGTATCTGTCTATGCAGACCTATTATAAACATTTGGCTCATGCAATAGTGGACACTGGCAGATTCGAAATCTGCAGAGCTGATTCTCAATTTGAATTCAAGAACCAAAAGTTCTTGTAGACTGGAAGTCTACTTTGAACAAACTCAAGAGATGATAATTTTCTTATGCTAAACAATCTAGGGGGCAGCTTTCTGTTCTGTTTGACCTTCAACTGATTGAATGAGATCCATTCCCATTATGGTAGACAATATTCCTTACTCAAGTCCACTGATTTAAGTGTTACTTTCATCCAAGACCATTTCCATAGACGCACACAACATACAGTGTAACAAGCTACTTGCCTGGGTAAGCAACCCTGTAAAATTGATTGCCACAAGTAGAAACCATGTCTCAGGAAATTGGTTGACTGTACCCTCATCTACTGCCACATATACCATTTGGTGCCTGTAGAGATTATGAGTTGAACTTAGCAGTTGTTCAATGAGAATAAAGGCAAAAAGAAAAGAGGCAGGTCTAGAGTGGTCCTATACATAAAAGTTCAATTAGATGCCAAGAAAACAAGGGGACACTACAGGGTGGTGGAAATCTGACTCATTCTGTGTAAAGCTTCCCATCCAAACTTCTCATGCAAAAGAAGTCAAGGAGCCATGGCTGATATAAACATGAAGAGAAGGTAAGAACAGGGGCGAACTGCCTATAGTGTTTTAGATTGCTCATCCAAATGTGACAATTGTTTATAGAAACTTATAATGTAGAAATGTATTGACTAATATACTGATCGCACTTAATTCTAAATAAAATATAGTGAAGAAAATTCACAACATTAAGTTTAACCCAACAAAAAATATATAGTTGTCTGCTATTTAATTTTCTATCTTCCACTAAGTAATTTCTCTGTTAATAGAAGTGTTATAAAAACAATATATTTCTTTGTGTGGGAACAGAGACCCAACTCTTTTAGAACAGCTAAGATAGAATATGGGATCTTTGATAAGTGGGATTGTCAAACCATATTTTGGACTTTTCTTTACACAAAGATCTAAACGCAATTGAAACTGATTCATCTTTATTCATGTATAAGCATCCATTTCTTTTCCAAGTATATTTATGTCTTTTCAATGTTGCTGATCAAAGTAGTCTCATGGCATCTATAGTAATGAATTCAATTGCCATGTTCAATTTCTTCCTTTGTAAATGTTACAGTTGGAGCTATTTATGGAATTTACTTTAAGCCACCTATTTCTGCTTCCTGTGCTTTAGACATACATGGTAAAGACATGCATACACATCCTCCTTTGTTGAACTATGGGTTTAGCATTTTCCCAAAGTTTCTTTACTTGAGAACTTTCTTCTTATTGGTTGATATTTCTGAGAATCAGTCATTTTCCTTATTTGCTTCAACCTTCAGGTTGTTTGTTCAGAGCTCTGCACTGAGCCTTAGAGTTCAATAATTCTTGTTGAAGATGTCCTATCTGTACTTTGTTTAGTCTCCCTTTAGTTCATGGAAATCCCTTTAGTTGTGGTTGTGTTGATCTTGATCTCTTCCCGTCCGTATGCTACTCTATTGTGCCGTGTGTTTTGTTATCACATTTGGGACATTGCTCGTCTTGTTTTTACTCATCATCCTTCCCAAAGCACAGTTATCACTTTCACTTGGAACACGTTTCTTCCCCTATGTCAACTGTATTTCTTTCCTTGAGGAGGAGTCTCTGGAAGAAAGCGGTGGCAGTTGTGGTCCCTCAGAGCATAACTGATGATTTCAGAAAGGAATCAATGTAAGAACAGGATAAGAAAATGAAAAAAGCATCTGTGAAATTTCACTCTTGATTTAATTAGGATCTAAATCTGTTCTGTAGGGCCCTTTCTTAGTGGGAATGGGTACACATTACCTTGCTTTTGTCATCGTATACACAGGAACCCTATTAGCTCCCTTGAGGTCGCATCTTTCTCACTTGAACAGTAGCTGAAGTAACAGATTCCCGAGGCTTCAAAATCACATTGGAGCAAGGGGAAAAGAGCATAATAGTTGGGTCTCCCGACTGAAAACAAAGCCACCCCTCTAATTAGTTAGGATGCTCTCCTGAGAGCTGCATTCCAGAGACACTGAGTGGGAAAAACAAGAGCATAATGTTTCCCGCATCACATTATGAATCACTTGCATTCCAAATTGCATCTGAAATTTGGGGTATTCAGGAAATTTTTTATTTGAGCCGTATGCCCCAGGGGTAGAGTCAATGAGAAACATTTGTGGCTATATGGCTTGTTTGGTGGAAAACGTCAATACTTGGTCCAATTTTTTTGGAAAAGGGATTAAGAATTTCAGATCTGTTTTGGCAGATGATTGGAACTCTTTCATGGAGACTCAATTTTATTTGTAGTTCTGAGATTTATTTGATATTTGTGAATTTGCTTTGGAAATGATGATTAGGAATATGAATTGCTGAAGAAGGAGTTCGCAAGTTAATAGCCCTTCCCACAGGTGTCCTTTTCAGAAAGTCAGTTAAGTGTGTTTGTAGACTTTGGAAGCATTTCTAACTTAGGCTAGAAGGTTCTAAATATGAATGATAGTCTGTTAGTGGTGCAGAAGCACTCCTAAGCATCTGAATCGTGGTGACACAGAGTTAACTATGTGCCACTAAATGAAAACATGTGTACAGTATTTGGAAAAAAAAAATGACAAGTCAGTATTTTCTAGGCTTTGTGTTGTTTTTCTTTTCCGTTTTTTAAATAGACAACTATTTAGTTAAAAACTACTCAGTTAAAATAGTGAGTTATCATCCTGTTTGGAAAAGAAACTGAATTCTTTGGAATGTCCAAGGTAGCACTACATCTCATGTACTTTAGGACCCGTTTCTAGACTGTCTTCCCAGGTTTGTGTGCTGCATGCTATTATCTAAGAGTGACTTGCTGTTTGTGGAGCCCGGGCACATGAAGGAGGCCTTGGGTTCTCATCCATATCATGAAGAAGCAGAAGGCTGAGCTGTGAAGCTGTTCTAAATGATGCCATGCTAGACACTATGCTCAAACAGCAGCACTGGTTCACTCAGTTCAGAGGCCTGCTCCACTGTAGCAGGGATGCTCAGCTCTGCCTTCTGAGCTGGTGCAGTTGCAGAGTCAACCCGTTAAGTTGCCTGAGGAGTGTTGGGGGTTGCCTGAGGAGTGTTGGGGGTTCTGGGACTTAGTGTCAGTTTTATTATTAATTATCCACATGAAAATCACTTGTATTAAAAATAGTAGTTAACACACAGATCTTTCACAAAAAAAAAAAAAAAAAAAATCAAGATTCTTCCTGAGAAAGTGGCCTTATTATCCTAGACATTTCTGGCATTTGGCATAAGCTTAACTCAAAGATGGGGAAAGAAAAATTTGTCCTTTATACATCATTTACAGACCTTAAATTTTTCATCCACACAGAACAAAAGGTGGTAATAGAAGTTAGTGATGAAGAAACACCTCCCGTAAGACACTCTGAAATAGCTTTCTGTACAAAGAGCATGGCCTGTCACATCATTGATGGCCAATGGAACAAAATTTGGCCTTAGGCAACATGAAGCTCCTTTTACAAGAGCGTGTATGGCTAAGACAGATATCTTACGTCAGTAAAAAGAATGTTAAGCACAGGGTTTTATAGACTCTGCAAATAGCTATTCAAAGTGATGAATAAAACATTATTGGTGGAGCTTTTTTGGGGGGGGCAAGTTTTAATGAGAAGACCTTTTGTGTCCCTGACACCAGAAACCATTACAATAGTTAACTCTTCCTCCACCGAAGGGCAGCTCTAAGTTCCAGCAAGTGTGTTGTCTCTCAAGCAGTAAAAACATGTTACTAATGGTGTGACATCAATTCATAGATTCTAGGGGTTATTTTTTAAGAGTATGGATTTTTAATTGTTTTTGAATGGCTTTGATGTATAGTGCTCATGTGTATTCATCTGTATCTCTGTTGGTTTCCTGTTTGTAACAAGCTTGCTCTAAAGTTAGCAGAATGATACAGTAAGCATGTACCTTTTTGCATATTATCTGAGAGTAAAATTCATGAGCAGCTTGGTTGAGGAAGCAGGTTTGAGACCCCTGGACTGTGGTGAGTTCGCAGTCAAATAGGCAGCCAGAGAAGTCTTTCTTAATTGAAGTCACTGAAGACTTGTGTAGGTCTGGACAGTGTACCTCCAACTGCACTCACATGGCTGGTGGTAGGATGAACATTTACGCTATGAAAGGATGGGGGTAAGATTAATGGTAAAAGCAAATGCATGACTGCATCAGAAAGAAATTCAGAATATAGAACCATTTGGATAAAGAAAAAATGGTTGAAAGTAATAGAAAGAACACCAGCTTTCTTGTTTGAAGAGGTTGCTCTAGGTTCCTGGATCTGCTTTCTGGTGGCTGAGAAGCTTCCTCATTCAACCATCCGGTAGTTACTGAGCACATGCGCTATGCTGGACCCTGTCTTGAGCACTGGAGATACTGTGATGATTTAGCTTCTGCATTCTTTGCAGAAAAAAAATCTTTAAAGCTTTGTTCCTTTTCATGTAAGTCAATTATCATTCCTATTTGTTTGGATTCTTGTGCAGATTAAATACATACAGTAGCATCTTGAAGACAGTAGAGGCTTGTTAAGATGGCAGATGCTAGGCAGGCATGGTACGCCAAACCCCACAGTGGAATGAACCAGGTAGGTTAACAGCTCTTAGAAGAGGTAGGAGACAGCTGAGGATCACTAGATGATAGCAGAGTAAACTGGAAACAGACTAGGGGAAAAACAACTCAGGGATTAGCACATCTGGGGAGTCCCCTGTTCCAGTGAGATGGAGTGACCAAAACTATGCTTGAGATATACAGATTCAGAAATTTGACAGTGTACTTTAAGAAACAGATATTTAAAGAGAAATAGGGAAGAGGGCAGAAGAAAGTTTTTGGACAATGACAGGGAAGAGCAGAAAAACATGTTCTTGATACTTAGCCACACTTGAGATACCATTAAGAAAAAGCCTGTTAAGTAGGTGACTTGGTGGCACTAGAATTTCTGTGATTGACACTTTTAGTTGGTCAGTGCAAGTGCCAGAAAACTATACTATATACCAAAACATGGTCAGCAGAAATCTGAGTACTTCTAGAGTGTGTGGAAGATACTGAATTAGACCTATGTTAGACTCAGTGAGGTATAAATTGCAAGGAAGCAGATGTCGGTCCCAAACCTCACAGCCAGCTTTGGGAAGGGCTGTCCAAGGCCAAGGCCAGCACTTATGATTAACTGAGCTTGTGAAGAACTTCCCAGAGGTTTAACAGGCATCTATGACATAACCTATGAATGACTGCCAGCTCATGCAAACATCATTTGTGGCCCAAATTGCCACGGACCTCCTAGAGTGTAGAACAACACGCATTCACATGCAGATAACTGAGACTGAGTACAGAAATGGCATCATTCATGAACTGATTTGTGATAAACCATTCACAGACAGGATCAGACTCTGTGACCTAACCTCTATATTTCAAATGAAACCTTAAGGATCTGACAGCCATGTAGGAGCCTAGGAAAGAATGACAAGCAAGTTGAGATTGGGACCAGCAAGAAGGTATTTGTGTCCTATTCTCAGGAGCCTGGCATGTACCTAACATGACTTATAACAGAAAAGACATCACAACACTAGTGTAAGCTGGTCGGTTGTGCATACTGCGGATATATCTACTAAAAGAAAAAGTGTAATTAAAAACATCTAGCATAGCTGTACTACTCCAGTGCTAAAACAAAAGAAACATGAAAAATCAGGCAAACATGATTTTTCCTAAGTCACTGATTTCATAGTAATGATGTTCCAAGCAAATGAGATAGATATAGTCCTCACAAAATACTTCACAGGAACAATTATAAATATATTCAAAGAAATCAAAAGACAAACTTGTAAGGGCTTCTAATGATGTATTTTAATCTCTAAAAGACAACAGTCAATACAGAGTGCTATACCCAGCAAGACTATCTCATACTTGAAGAAAAATGAAAAACAAGTTAAAGGAATTCATTACATCTCAGCCAACTCTCCAGAAAATGCCTGGAGGAGTCCATCTGCCTAAACAGAAACAACCATGTCCACGAGGATGCAGGAAAGAATAAATGTTATAAGAACACTAAGTAAACTGGAATAGGAAAGCACTAAACACTGAAGGAAATCAACAAATAGCAAGACTTAAAATACACCTTGCAATTAAAAACTCCGGATTTAAGATCCATAATTCTTTAATAAAACACAGAAACTAAGAGATAGGAATGAAAAACAGGATCCATCTCTTCATCGCCTTCAAGAAATGCCTGCACTGAAGACACAACTTTAGGGTGAGAGGAGAATAAAAGTTATAGCAAGCACATAGAGAAAACCCAACAAACAGTGATATTCTATCTGAGAAAATAGACTTCAATTATAGCAAGCACATGGAGTGAGAAACCAGCAAACAGTGATGTTCTACTACCTGACAAAGTAGACTTCAAACTCGCTCAGTCAGAAGAGAGAAGGCGGTCACTTCATTTTGAAAATACCATCTCCAAAAAGTAGAGCATTAAATCCAATGCTCTACAGATCACCAGCTATTGCAGTCTGAAGTAACTCAGATCTGTGATGAAGACAGTGAAGTTTAGGTTTGCTGTGAAGGAATATGGGATTGCAAATCATATTTAATGATGTAGTAATGAATATTTGTATTTAAGAACCTGTGAACATGTTATTACTTATAGAAAAATACTGTTTTTACTACAGTGTAACATTTAAGAGCTGTGGTAAGAATGAAAGAGGAAGTTTACAAATTCTTAGCTGTTATAAAGTGTAATACAAGAGGCATTTATTATAGATGCATTGAAGCCAAATAAATACACTTCCCAGGGAGGAAATTAAGCTAACAGTCCTATGCGTGTTCATATAAGTGTGTGTGTGAACCACACTAGCATCCAGGCTCTACAATTAGCTTGCTTGCTACTTGCTGCTGGGTAACATTGATTTTGTGTGAACATAAAGAAGAAAATGGCTTTGTTGTATTTTTCAAAATTGGAGGTACAGCTATTATTATTGATTTTAACTAAGATAGTAAGCAGATGTAAATGAAGTAAGTGGAATGAATATGCTAGCTGAATACTAGAATTAGGTGCACTTACTTTTTTGTTAATAATGGGTATTGGGTTTTCTAGGGAAGTTTCTATTCAATGAAAACGAAAACTACTACTCTAGTATATGTGTCTCTTCTCATAAAGTGATAGTAACAGGAAGGCCTGCATTTCATCAGGGAATTACAAAATGTTCAAAAGAAGCTTTGTGATTTATCTTACTCAATGTATGTTCTGGGGACTCTACATTCTACTGATTCACAAGGCAGAGGGATGAGAGTGGTTGATTTATGTCACAACCCTGTGTGCTGTCTTATGTTTAATTAATTGGGCATTTGTCTGATTGGCATGCCTATAATTTCTTCAACTAGCTTCAGGTAATAACATTATTTAGCATGCTGGCTTGCACAAAGATGATAACATTGTATTCTGACTTCTTTCCCTGTGGTTCACTAAGGTCCTTGAGATGGGTCTTCATGCATCTCTCTGTTGCATCATGGTTTCCATTTGAAGGCAAGAACAGAAAGTGGGGTAGTCCAGTGGGTTATCCCAGTTCTTCCCCAGCTGTCTTTGAGAGCTTCCCCAACTCCACTGCATTTTCATTTCTATATTTTGGAATATAGTACAAATTTATAGATCTTGCTTTTAAAAGCCAATATAGATAGGTATGTGCTTGATAATACACATAATATACATACAAAGACTAATGCCATGCATATGATGCTGACACAGAATCATTCTTTGAAACACTTTGAACCTTGTTAAAGAATAAAATTTGTGCTTTTTGAAATTGATTTAGTTTACTGTCATTAAATGAGTTCCCATGATAATGTTTTATTTCCAGAAAGTCATTTGGTAATCAAAGCAGACAAGCACAAAAATGTCCATAAATTCTAGTACTTCAAGTTACTGTCAAAATGTATCACAGTATCAGATTTTGCATCAGGGCATCCAAAGATCTAATATATTTCTCTACTGTTATTGTTTCAACCAAATGAACAAAAGTCCTGTAGTCGATTTGTAAACAAACCTAAAGCTACATTAAATGATGTTTACATGCCAGAACAGTTAGAGCACTGTTGCCCCCTAATCTTCAGATCTCTCTATGTGCAATATTGAAAGGTGTCCATTTTTCCATATGAATGACTTACAGGAAAACCATAGCTGAGAGGCTGTTTGAGATTGAAGTTACCTATTTGGGAATTTGCTCATTAAGATGACATTGCTATAGAAATAGTTTTCTGTTTTAATGTTTGAAAGCACACTACAGTTTAAACATGGCTCTAAAATACATATCTCTATTTTGTGAATGTTAACAAAGGGGGTACAAATAACACTCATATATCTTGAACGCATGATATCCCACATCACATTACATTGCAAACATTAACTGTCGCTCTTCCTTTCCCAGCTTAGAGAATGGTACTCTCTGCTTTTTGAAAGAGCTCTGCCTCTAGGTCTAAGTGAAGCTTGTTGATGCCCTTGTCTCCTGGCCTGTTTGCCAACCCTTCTTCTGCTATGTCCACATCCTTCTCTCCAGTGTGCAGTTCTCTCCACGCTTTATGACACAGTGTACGCTGTAGTTGGTGGTATTCTTAAGTCATAGTACACTGTGTCATAAAGCCAGTGGATATTTTCTACCACCTTTGACTCGATTTCTCAGTAACCTCCATCACCATTCCAACTCTGTCTTGAGACACTCTGTTCTTTATAGCATCACAAAAGCTAGGACACAGCCTACTGTCAGCCAGCTATTGCATATTATTATTTAGAATTTGTTAAAAACAGAAAATTGAGTTTCCTGAATGGCATTACTGATTTTTGTTGTCTTATTAGTTCAAAACAAAGATAGGTATGGTAAGTGGTATGTAAAATATGCCCTCAGTTCTAAGTGTTTCAACCCTTGATCCCAGCTGGAGTCAGGTCCTAACTATGGCTTAGGTGAAGGAAGTAGGCAAGTGGAGAACTTTCTTAAAAGCATCTTAGCCTATTCCTACTTCCTGTGTTCTCTATCTTTTGATGGCACAGACGATATGAATAGCTGCTCCACTCTTCTGCCTCTGTACCTTTCAGCCATGTTTGGCTGTGCCACCTTGAATTAGAAGCCGGTTAAACTCTTCAAGTGTTATTCTTATCAGAAATTTGACCACAGCAGTGAGAAATTAATTCAGAAACTAATTCAGGAACAGAGTAGGCAGAGGAAGGAGAAACCTGTATTTCAGTAACTCCAAGGAAATTAATTGTTGCTTTCTGTTATTTTTGTTATTAGAGGTGGGATTATGTTTGTGTGGTTATCTTCTTTTGGGTTTGTTGGAAGAAGATTACTTTCTTCTTTTTAGGGTGTAGTTTTGCTCTTTGTGTTGGAGTTTTCCATCTATTATCTTTTGTAGGGCTGGATTTGTGGAAAGATATTGTGTAAATTTGGTTTTGTCATGGAATACCTTGGTTTCTCCATCTATGGTGATTGAGAGTTTTTGCTGGGTATAGTAGCCTGGGATGGCTTTGTGTTCTCTTAGGGTCTGTATGATATCTGTCAGGGTCTTCTGGCTCTTACAGTCTCTGGTGAGAAATCTGGTGTAATTCTGATAAGTCTACCTATATAAGTTACTTGACCTTTTTCCTTTAGAGCTTTTAATATTCTTTCTTTTTTTTTTTTTGTGCATTTGGTGTTTTGATGATTATGTGACAGGAGGAATTTCTTTTCGGGTCTAGTCTATTTGGAGTTCTGCAGGCTTCTTGTATGTTCATGGGCATCTCATTCTTTAGATTAGGGAAGTTTTCTTCTATAATTTTGTTGAAGATATTTTTGGCCCTTTAAGTTGGGAATCTTCACTCTCTTCTATACCTATTATCCTTAGGTTTGGTCTTCTCATTGTGTCCTGGATTTTCTGGATGTTTTGGGTTAGGAGCTTTTTGCATTTTGCCTTTTCTTTAACAGTTGTGTCAATGTTTTCCATGGTATCTTCTGAACCTGAGACTCTCTCTTCTATCTCTTGTATTCTGTTGGTGATGCTTGTATCCATGACTCATGATCTCTTTTCTAGGTTTTCCATCTCTAGTGTAGCCTCTCTTTGTGATTTCTTTATTGTTTCTATTTCCATTTTTAGATCCTGGATGGTTTTCTTCAATTCCTTCACTTGTTGTGGTTTTATTTTAATTCTTTAAGGGATTATTGTGTTTCCTCTTTAAGGGCTTCTACATGTTTACCTGTGTTCTCCTTATTTATGTCCTTCTTAAAGTCCTCTATCATCATCATGAGAAATGATTTTAATTCTGAATCCTGCTTTTCCAGTGTGCTGGGGTGTTCAGGACTTGTTATAGTGGGAGAACTGGGTTCTGATGATGCCAGGTAAACTTGGTTTCTGTTGCTTATGTTCTTGTGCTTGTCTTTTACCGTCTGGTTATCTCTAGTGCTACCTGCACTCATTGTGTCTGACTGGAGCCTGTCTTTGCAGTTATCTTGCTTGTGTCAGAACTCCTCAGAATCCAGGTGTCTCTGTGATCCTGTGCTCCTGAGATCCTGGGTGGAAGAGCTCCTGGGAATCAGGCTGCTTCTGGGATCCTGAAATCCTGTTGTGACCAAGTTCCTGTTATCCTGTGATCCTATGATCCTGGGTGTGTTCTCCTCAAGTTCAGCTTCCTTTGGGTGTTGTAGGACGGGGTGCAGAGCTGGCGCCCGAGGTCTGCTCAGGACCGTGACTCAGACCAGAAGGAATCCATGCCACTGGCTAGGAGGGGTTTCCTGTGTTGCTGGGTCCCAGTAGATCCCAGTAACATCTGGCTTGGGGCAGGTGTTGTGGCCTCCTCACCTATGATGCTGGGTGTGTTAGAGCTCCTGAGAGTCCAGCCTCCTTTGGGTGTTGTGGGATTGGGTGCCTTGATAACTATAATACAGTGTCGAATAGTCAATATATTGAAACTAATAATATATATAAATCTATGTGTAATCCTTTCCCTAATGGAGTTTATCACAAACCAAGGATTCAGGTAAATACATTTAGATGTAGTAAGAGAGAGGTTTGAGCAGTCTGGGACTTGATATTTTGGCCTCTGGTTTTGATTATATAGTTGAAATGATTATATAGTTGAAATGCTTTTTTCTGATGCAATATTGGCTAATATTTGATCAGTTATACAAAGCTAGCCCAGTTGGGAACCTATGCAGTTTACATTTCAGATATTTTATTTTAACTTAAAAATAATTATGCATCTCTTTATCAAAATTTTGATTCATAAACAAACCTTTTTTTATTCTGAGTGTATTTTTGCACATTAAAATTTACTACTGTGTCAGAACATAATGTGATAACCAGGGAACCCCCTTCTGCCTGAGATGAACATCCCAATGTCACTTAGCCAGATCTCCAGCCACATTCAGAAACCATCTGTGGGCTCAGCTAAAAGAGTTTCCAATGCTGAAGTGTGTACACAGGGCAAAGCTATCTGCCCTGGCTGGTATACAGTTGGCATGGCTCCCCAAGCTTCCTGTCCTTGGAGCACTATTTTATCTAAAGCTTCTTGGTTATAGATAGATTATATGCAATCAAGAGATGGACTATAGTTTTATTTACATGTTTTAATTTTCCTCTAAGCATAGCTGTGGTTTGTTTCCTTGCTTTTGCCTCTGAATAATCTTATCTAGTGTGTCTCAGAGAAGGGCGGTCTACATTTGCTTAGGGAGCTGCAACTGACAAATCTGAATCTTTGTTCAGGGGCTTGATTTTTAAGATTGCATCTGTTCCCCAGGATAAGGTGAACTGTCCCTGCTGTATGCTTGACTCAGACCATGGCTCTAAAGGAGGCAGGCTTCTTTGCACTTGAACAACATGCAGTTGTCGCTCTGCCTTTTCATCATTCTAAACTCAGCTTGTCCTTTTCTTGCCTTACATCATTTTTGGTATTTTCAGATGTTTCTTTTTGATCTGAATGTTTTGAAAACTATTGATCTATCTGTTATGTGTCAATCATTTTCACTGTGAAGACCACTGCAACAGGCAGCTCAAATTTGTTCGTTTTTGTAACAAGGTCCCGTGAATCTCCGGCAGGCATCTAACAGACATTGCTCCTTTCCTGTCAGTGTCTCAGGTTGTATGGCCTCTAGCAGAGAGTGGTCCCTCCCCTTCAGTGTCTGGGGTGTATTTCAGACTTGCCTCTAACAGAATGCTGCTTCTTCCCCTTCACTGTCTCAGGTGCAGCCCAGGCTGGCTTCTAACAGGAGGTGCTCCCTCCCCTTCACTGTCTCAGGTGTAGACCAGGCTGGTCTCTGACAGAAGGCCCTCCTTCCCCTTCAGTGTACCACGGAACCCCACCCCCACTCCCATGCCCCAAGTGTTGGGACTCAGTGTGCATCGCCAGCACTGCTGGTTTTGTCTGGGTCTTTCCACATAAGTGCTGCTTTGTAGCTGACACTGGTCTTCAATTCCTGATTTTTTTCCACTTCCCCATGAGGACTGGGATTACAGTATCACCATCATGTCTGCCAAAAGCTCTCATAGTTTATAGTAATTAAGTCTTATTCTTGTTTGTATGTATGGCTGCCAGGTTGGATGCTTCACCCACATGGTATCCAAAGGAAAAGTTTGCAGCTGTGTGTTTTATTGGCAGGAAGAACAGTGCTGAGGACTTTCAAAGCTTTTGCTTGGATGGGACTCCTGGTGTTACCATTGGAATCCCATGGTCGGTGCATGCCATCTGCTCAGACATGCTTAGAGAGCAGGAACTCCAAGAGAGTTTGGAACCATGTGTCAGTTTGCTGGAGTGCACGGCAAGAAGCAAGTAGGGTGAAATGCTTCATCCATAAATGTTATGTCTCATTTTTAACATATTTTGTTTGTTAGATTAATATTATAGATATATGTCATTAATTTTCCTATGGAAATGTTTTCCTGATGTTTCTCATCTTGTAGAAATCATGTTTGTATGCTACTTGAGACTTCAGGGGTTAGTAAAGAAGGTTCAAGTGAGATGATAGTACCTACTAAATATCTTATTTGCTGTTTTTTAACTGTCATCTTTTTATGTAAATAACTATTGAGTTGAGTAGTAGTTCAAAAATTTCCCAACTCTACTGTAAATTACTAATGTGTAACCCTAAGGTTTGCTTTGGAGCTGAGTTTTCTTGCATTTGGATGACCTGCTGGTAATTTAGCTGGATAATGTGGATTTTCACAGCTTCCTGCCTTTTCAATAGAATAACTGTGCCTTTGCCAAATGTGTAATCATGTGGTATCCCTTATATAGTCCACATGTGGACAGCAGCCTGCTATCAAGTAAGCAAGAACCAGGTTACGTCACAAACAGGTGCTGCTCAAGTACCAAAGCACCGTGCCCGCCTCTGGTGCTGTTTATTTGCACACAGTGGGGATTAATATTTGTGTGTGTGTGTGTGTGTGTGTGTGTGTGTGTGTGTGTGTAAGAAGATAGAGTTGCTTTTGCTGTTTTCAAATAGCCGAAGTGAATGCCCCATGCATGAGTTCATGAAATCTATGCCCGTGAGACCTGATACTTTAATAGGGATGATGGACAAATTGTCTGGGAAAGTTGAGGTTTGTAAAGTAATGTTGGTTTTGAAAAGAGATGGGGAAATTGAAAGGAAGATTCTTTTTAAAAGATTGTTTATCTGTTTTTTGTCTGTCTGTCTGTTTATTTTGTGCACATGCTCCTTTTGTATGTGGATGCCTGAGGTGGCCAGGAGAGAGAGAGAGGGCTGGATTCTGTGGAGCTAGAATTACAGAAAGTTACGAGCTGCCGAATGTAAGTGCTGGAAACAGAATTTGGGCATTCTGAAAGAGCAGCAGCTGCTTATCCACTGAACCATATTCCCAGCCCTGCTAGTCACATTTATCTCCCAAACTTCCAGGAAAGAGTCTATTCAGCAAGTGGTAGAATCAGAAAAAAAACTCAACAGGAAGGCATCTTGAGTCAATTTGGTCCTAACCACTCTCATAGTATGGTAGTCACTGTTAAAAAAAACTTTTAGCAAATGATGGCTTTAAATTACTCTGTATGGCTTTTAAAAAGAAGACTTTTAATCTTACAAGGTTGTATTTTCTAGTTTCTTATTGTATCCTGTTTCAATATTTTTGTTAATTTATATCAACCTTTCTTAAGTGAGACAATATCTGAGATGCGATGTTATATTAATACGTTTCCTTTTTTTTTTGCTGACTGGACCCTCTGCCACTTGTGACTGACTCTAGCCTAGTAAAGGAGGAGATAAGCCCTCATCACTGGTTTGTAGCTGAACTAGAGGCTCTGGGTGACAAGAAGGCTTGCCCAATTGACACTGTCCAGGTCTACCAACACAATGGCAGAATTGCCTTTAGATTCTAAGTAAGCGTCTTTCCATGCAGCACACCTGAGTGCTTACTACAGAGTACCCTGGGGACAGACACAGTAGTAACTGGAAGCAACCTTGATTAGATAAGATACTTTTGAAAATAAAATGAACATCTTAACCACTGGCTTTCAAATGTATGTTATTTAACATTAATATCAGGGAAATGGTTTGGTGGTTTAGAATATATACAGCTCTTGCAGAGGAACAGTGCTTTGATTTGTTTTCTTATGATTTATGACAAAAGCAATACATTATTTAATGTTTTGACTATTTTTTAAAAAACATATGCCAAACAGAAAAAAAATACAAAATGCTTGGATTGTCTGCCGTTAGAAAAAGACCTCATTGATATATGACCTGCTGACCATTGTCTTAGTTAAGGGTTAATGGTGTTGTGATAAACACCATGTCAGAAATCAACTTGGGGAAGAAAGTATTATTTTACCTTACACTTTCATATTGCTGTCCATCATTAAAGAAAGACAGGACAGAAACTCAAATAGGGCAGAAACCTGGAGGCAGGAGCTGATGCAGGAGCCATGGAGGAGTGCTGCTTACTGGTTTGCTCCCCCATGGGTTGCTCAGCCTGCACTCTTAAAGAATCTGAGACCACCTGCCCAGGCATACACTCCCCTCAGTGGACTGAGCCCTCGCACATCAACCAATAGTTAAGAAAATGCTGTAGGGTTTGCCTGCAATCGGATCTTACAGAGGCATTTTCTCAATTGAGGTTCCCTCCTCTCAGGTTACTACAGCTTTTGTCAAATTTGTATAAAACTAGCTAGCACTGACATGTTGGTTTAGATGATTATATCTATATAATATCTATCTTCATTTCTATCTCTCCATAACAGTAAGGGTTGATAATTCTTTAAAAACTAGTTGTTAAACACCTAACTCTTTCTTTTTTTTAAAAAGATTTATTTATTTATTTTATGTATGTGAGTACACTATAGCTATCTTCAGACACACCAGAAGAGGGCATCAAATCCCATTACAGATGGTTATGAGTCACCATGTAATTTCTGGGAATTGAACTCTGGACCTCTGAAAGAGCAATCAGTGTTCTTAAATGCTAAACCATCTCTCCAGTCTGAACTTCTCGCCTTAACACCTAATTCTTTACACAGATTGAGTAGTATGATGCAACATTTTGATATTACAGATAGCCAAATGCAGAAGCAATTTTCCAGACATCAAATAGGAATACAATCAGGCCAAATGAGAATAGACACAAGCACAATTAGCAGTAATGTAAGAGATGAGTAACAGTTAAGAGCTCTGTGCTACATGACATATCCGTAAGCCGGTGAAAGCTAATGGTTTGGGAATACTTGAACAGAATATGGTTTTGTAGAACTAATCTCTAGATAATCTCCCAGAGCCGTAGGCCAACCATAAACAGAATAATAGCGCTATGGTTCAGGCCCAGGGAAGTGAATTCCCAAGATACACATAGCTGGGAGGATATCTGCAAGGAGAGACTGTGCACATGTAACTAAGTCATCAACAGAAACAATGAGTGTAATAAAGAAAACCAAATATGAGAGTCAGAATGTCAAAAATGGGCCTACTCATAATAGGGAAGTAATGCCTGGTCCCTGTGAGCCATGCTCACTTTTTAAAATAAATTTTTATTATTCTTTATTGTGTGTAAGTATATTTATCTGTGTATAAGGCTGTGCTTATGTGTATGCAATGCCTGTGGAGGCCAAGGGTATTTGATCATCTAGATCTGCAGATACAGGTGGTTGTGAGCTGTCCACCAGGTGTATGAGGAACTCAGTTCAGGTCCTCTGGAAGAGCAGTCTGTGCCCGTGACTGTTGAGTAATCTCTCCAGCTCCTCGATCTGCACTCTTTATGTCTTTCCCACTAGAGTACAAGGAGAATACAAAGGATAATAAAGCTGTTAGTGAATCTATAGTTTAGGAAACACATCCACAGGCTCTCGAAACCAGTAACATGGCAGGTCCTGACAGAGTTTTAGAAAGGGGAAAATACCATGGAGAAAGTTACAGGAATGATGATGACACTAAAAATTAGTGCAGTGTAGCTATTCAGTTTGTTTGGTTTACCAATTCAGCTCCTGATTGGTTGGCTTTTGTCTGTTATCTGTGATCTGGCACCATGTGGTAAGGAACTTGTAGGAGGAAAAGAAGGAACTGAAAGGGTCTAGGATCTAGGTGACCTCTTTGAGGACATACTCACAATCAACTTTCTGTGACTAGCCTTCATCTCCCAAAGGATCCACCCTCTCTCAGTAGCATAACATGTTGCAGACTAAGCCTTCAACACATGGGCCTTGGAAGGTATTCAATGTCCTCAGTGTATCCCTTGGCACGGAAGAGCGTTAAGAGTGTGATCTTAAAACCATGGTCACAGATGCAGAGGATGAGACTATAGGTCTTGGAAATGGTATGAATTATACACAGAAGGATTTCCCCACTTCTTCAACAGATGCATGTTACCCTCGTAACTTCATTTCTCTTTGTATTATAATATAACCAACCACATCAGATTGTGAAATGCTGCTATTGTTTTTATTAAAAGTCTAGTAAATATTAAACCCTGCTTTCATTACAGAGACTCTCAATAAACATGCATCACTCAAAGTTATAGTTTAATATAATATTATCATGTTTTAAAATTAAAGATTATCTACAAAATGACTGATGTGTCAGAAAGTGGTTTCAATTAGTTTTCATGGATGTTGATCAGATAAGCACTAAGATTTATGGTTGTGTCTGAGACTTCCTTCAGGGGAGTTCTCAAGTGTTTAGAGAAATTAACCATGAGAAGCACTGGTTCTGATTTAGTCTCTTCTACTGATTCTGTCCTTTTGTTTCTTTATTCTTGTTACATCAAGAGTAGTAGTTTATGTAGACTGTTTAAATAACTGTTTCTGGAGGTGTGGCTGTTCTGAAACATAGTCTCATCAAATCTGACTAAACACAAATTGAACCTTTGAATTTTTTCTCTCATTATTGCTGAATAATGATCATCATTCTGATTTTTTTGGGGGAACAATAAAATATATATTTGGATTTTTAAATTTTGAAATACACTTAAAAACAACGACAATTGGACTTAGTGGTGCACTCCGATAAGCACTTGGGAACCATGGACAGAATTGTCACGAGATCCAGCCTATCCTTGAATGTATGACATCTGGTGAGCTCGGACTATACAGAGAGACATTTCTCAAATGCTGTGCTTATTGTTGTTGTTGTCAACATGACAGGATACTCAACAGCATAGAAAGACATCTTTGCATATGTCTGTGAGAGTCCTTCTAGAGAGCTTTAACAGAGTCCCATGTGAAAATGCACTCTGAATGTGGACATGCACCATCTCACAGTCTGGGTCCCCAGACTTAATAAACACAAGAAATGGAACTGAGCACAGTATTCTCTCTGTCTCTGTCTCTGTCTCTCTGTTTCTCTCTCTCTCTCTGCTTCTTGACTGCAGCCACCTCCTGCTCCCAGAGCAATGACGATTTCCCAGATCCTGATGGATCAGACTCAAACTGCCAGAATAAGCCTTCCCTCTTTAAGTTGCGTTGTTATAGTATTTTGTCTCAGCAGCGGGGTTACAGAGGTAGTTGGGGAGCTCAAGTGAAGCAATAGAGAGTAGCTCTTTTCTATTCCCGACAATGCTATGTGTGTAAACTTTTCCGTAGTTCCTAGGGTTTCTGTTTGTGTATACTGCACACGTACATGGAAACAGCTGTTGTACGCCCTCTCTCCTCCTTTCCTCCCCCTTTGCCTCTTTCTTACTGTGCATTTCAACTTCTGTGTATAACGCATTGTCAAACTAATGAGGGCTTCACTCTGTGCTGTGTGCTCCAGTGAATTCTACTCTTCAGTGGAACTTATTTTCCTTGCTCTTTCTTCATTTTGTCCAGAAAGAAGTTTCAATAAATTTATTTTGTGAATTCTTATTTATCTTCAGCAATCAAACTAGGAACTATCTCAGGGAAGCTCCACAGCTATGGGAGGGAACTCACTCTGGACAATTCTCTGCAACAGCCAGACTTGCAGCCCCCGGACTGGCTTCCTTGAAGATTTGACCAAGGCCCAGGGAGGCATTTTGAACCAATGTTATTCCAAGAATGAACATTCTCTGGGAATTTCTTTGGTTCTGCATTATTCGTCCTTATGTGTCTGCTGCTGGCTGAAGGGCCTCCAGAGTAGTTATCATTTCAGCTCTTACTGATTCCTGCCTGCTGGAATTTCCTTTAAAAAAGTATGCTGCTGGTTGCCTTTATTATTTTCCTTTGCCTTCAGTAGTTTTTGTAGGATAAACAAGGCCAAAGAGATGAGGTATACAGGATCATTCAGTCAGTACCTTAAATTTCCTGTGTCTAGTGTTTTTGGTATTTTTGGTTCAATTCTTTGGAAATTATTTCTGAAACAAATTTGTTTATATACACACTAATTTGTGTCAGAATTTGAAAATATCTCTTTTAATTTTATATGTAATATTAATCAGAACAAAATCATTAAGGCATACTTACATATTTATAAATACAACTCATATGATGTCATTTATCTTTATAACTTGCATATAGTTGTATTTTATATGCAATACTTTTTATATCTGAATACTTTTCATCATCCAGATCATAGAAATAAAGAAAAATTAATAGTAACTTCATAGGCACAGGGGCCTTAGTTATTTCAGTATAGCATTTATTTATTTGTTTGCTTGTTCGTATTTTGAGATAAGGTCTCTTGTAGCCTAGGCTGGCCTTGAATTTCGTTTGTATCTGAGCCTAACCTTGAATCTCCGGTTATTCATTTCCATTCTGAAGTCCTAACAGCTACATTGTCAGTAACACATACTGAATTAATATATCTTAAAGTGATATCAGAAGATAATCATGCCTTAGCATTTTTCAACTTTATTTCAGGAAGGAGAAAATATTTTCTACTTGGCAGTTGATGATATAGAAACAGATACAGAGCTTTTGATTGGCTACCTGGACAGTGATGTGGAGGCAGAGGAGGAGCAACAAGCTCTGACCATGACCAGAGAAGGCAAAGGTGACCACTCTGAGGGACAGTCGGCAGCTGGGAGTAAAGGTACTGCACCTTCGTTTGGTGATCTGAAGGAAGAAACACTGAGGAGGAAGGTAGCTTGAATTATTTGAATTATACTTGTGTGTTATGATGTGGTATTGTTAAAAGAGTTTTTGTCAAAACTATTCTTCTCCTCTGAATACCAGGAAAAGATTGTTTGGGGTAAGTTAACAGATGTGTCCTATACAATTACCAAGGTAAGGGGGGCAGCTCTGGTTCTTGTCACTGTGGTAACATACACTGAAGGTCTGTTTCCTCCTGCACTGGTTCTGACAGTGGCAAGTAAGGTCACCCGGCTCTGAGGATTTCATCCCACGTACACTCGAAAAGTCCAGATCTGTAGGATAGCCCTGCTGTGTTCTTGAGATCTGTCTTCTGAGATCTTCTGAGAATCTGGACCTCTTGAAATCTATTTCTAGTCTGGTCATAGGAGGTTTGTCCAATTCTGGGGATCAAAAACTTCAGGTGACCATAGGTGAGACCTGCAGTCTAGGAGATAGGTGCCAGTTCGTTGTCAGCTGGTGTGAAATAATCATTTATTATTGATCCTGTGTTTGATTCCTGCAGAAAACTTGAGGGAAAGTGCTGTGTTGTAGCACACTGTATCTTTCTCCATTTGGCTGAAAGGAATACTTTTAAACAGTCAGAAATTTCTTGTTCACAGTTCTGTCTGCAGTTCACTCAAGCTGGGGGACCAGCACATTTGGTGTCTGACTTCTTCCTAATTTACAGAAGTTAGACATACAAGACACAAAGGTGACCCTAGGAAAAGAAACAAAGACGTCAGTCACATGGTTACCAGTGTAGTATTTAATTGTATGAATGTGACACCTTAAATATGTAAATGACTTGGAGTTAGAGTGGGAAAAAGAGCCACATGGGAGAGTGCACCTAAGGTGATGGCAGACATTGCACTTCACAGGCTGACCTGTGGCTTTGGTATGCACTGACAGCATCTTCAGGGTGATATTATCAGTTATTTTATTTTTTATATTTAATACATCTTAACTCTAAAGATATGTAACTTTAATGATATCCTGAAGAATATGGGTGAGCTCTGCCAGGCATATGGAATAGGGGTGCCCCACCCAGCGTGCCTGTACAGACAGCACTGTTTTTCAGTGCTGTGCCTTATTTCTAATCTGTGTGGGATTCCTGTTTGGCAGTTCACAGTAGTTTATGTCTGTTGGATTCTTCTTGTAAAGCTCAGAGTAAAATAATGATGATCCATTTTCCAGGAAAAGATTTGCATTGCAGTTCAGCATTTATTGTCATTTCTGATCTGAAACATTACCATTAAAGGGGAAACTGCAGATTGAATTTGATTTTGTAATACTTCTGTGTAGCATAATAAAATGATTTTTAAAATAGTTTTTCTGATAACATTTTTGTTTTCTGTTTAATGTGGACAACGCTAAAGTTTGTTGGAGAAAATAAAAAAAATTGCCTGTAGTAGACACAAATAGTTTGATTTTGAAATAGAGGCCAAAGCTAGTTCCTGGCTTGTGAACTCCGGTGTTGTACATTGCACAGGTCATCCTGGCTGTGAAGAGGACGTTGCCTGTCCACAGTGTGACTCAAGCTTTCCCAGTGAGGAAGTCCTTACTGAGCACCTTCAGAGCTTGCACCAGAAGCCTACAGGGGAAAAAGAGTTCAAATGCGAGAACTGCGGGAAGAAATTCCCTGTGAGGCAGGCCTTGCAGAGACAGTGCGTATGCTTGGTGGGGTTCAGCTTGTGACTGACAGTCAGATTGTTCACGGTGTTTGATATGTGTGTCTGTGTTTGCGAGCATGCACCAGTGCATGGGTGGGAAAGTGGAGGCTAGCCTACTTGGCTATGAGCTCATCTTTTCTGAGTGTATCGTGCTGAGTTTTGAATGCTCTGATCATTAGGTTTACAGGTGAGCATCATTTCTGCTAAGCCCTTCTAGGTGTGTTCTATACTTGCCATTAAATATCATGCTTAATGCTTTACTAATCTGAAATTTACATGTGCATAATTTAGCCAGTACTTGAGATTATTTACCAGGTTTCACTTATTTGCTCTGCAGTTTGTTTTAAAGCTGTTTAACTGATGAAGAATTCAGTGTAGTAACAATGGAAGGATAGAAAGCACCATGTGTTTCACAGTGAGCTGGAAGAATAGTTTGAAGATAAATGGGTCAGAGTGGGCCAGTGAGGTGAATTACAGGAAGTTACCCTTTACCTCATCCTAATCACTTGTGTCTGCAGCAAAAATTAGCTTCCATTTTAACATTTTGTATGGTCAGAGTTACCAAAAGTAGGAGCATATACAGAGTCTCTAAACTTCCACACTTAGAAGACCTTTATCTTACATTAGTAAAATATCTTCCAGGCTTAATGTCTTAATGTTTCTGTCTTGTTGTTTTTAATTCCAAAGCATACCATTTCATGTCTGTCTGTCTGTCTGTCTGTCTGTCTGTCTGTCAATCTTTATCATCTATCTATCTATCTATCTATCTATCTATCTATCTATCTATCTATCTTCCTATCTATCTATTTATCTACCTTCCTACCTACCTACCTGCCTATCATGTATCTGTTTCTATATATTATATGCATCGGTTTTGCTTATGAAATCTGAAAATAATTTTATTTACAAGCAACAAATCTTTGAAAACTTGATACCTTTAAGATGATTTAAACATTTAGAGATTTTATTAATTTTTTCAAATAAAGCCAAGCGACAGTTATAATACTTTTTAATATGTTAATTTTAGCTTGTATTTTAGTCAGCTTTTATATGGATTTATTCTCTGTCAGATTTTGAGCTATAATTTGGAGCTAAATATGGTATCATCAAGAATATGGAAGACCATGGCAGGGCGGCAGGAGGATAGGAGCATATTCTGGCACTCTGGCTTCTCCCCCCACTCTTCTCAGTGTTCTTTTCTGAGTGGCCAGAAGCAGCTGGAGGATTCTCCATCGATTGTTCAGTGTTCTCTTTGCAATTCTCTTCAGTTCAGCACTGAGGTTTAGTGTCTGGTTATAAAATGGCTTTCACATTCTGCAGGTCATTTTTGTGTGTATAATTTATACTTGGAGTAAGTCAGCACTACACTAAGTAAACTGAAGGGTTTAGATACATCTTTCTTATTAATTAACATAATTAATGCATGAAATGACTCCCAGACTCCTGCAGGAAGGATGTCCTAGGAGGCATGGGTTGCAGAAGCCTTCTGGGATGTTTGAGTGTGCAGGCATGTCTTCATCATTTCTTCTGCCCCCTTGCTACTTGTCTTATAGTTTTGAGCAGCACCAGAAGGCTTGCCGAGGGGATGCCAGGTTTGTGTGCAAAGCTGACAGCTGTGGGAAGAGGCTGAAAAGCAAGGATGCCCTGAAAAGGCACCAGGAAAATGTCCACACTGGTGAGGAGGCATTGCACAGTCCTTCCTAATTCGGCCCCCGTCCCCAGGCCATGGGATCTGCTTCTAATTCCCTGTTGTGAGGTGGGGGCAGGCTTTCCATCGCTCCACACAGACGCACTTGTGTGACTGTTTCGCCAAACACTAATTTTCCAGGTTGATTTCAGCAGCATTTATCATTTTCCCCGTGTCTCAATTAATCATTACTGTACACCAGGCTTACACTTAGCTGTTCTTGTCACCTGGGGTACTCTTAAATCACTTCGCTGTTTTAGTCCGTAAACTTGATGTTTTATACACTGTTGAAATCGATCATTTGTAGGTGTACTGTGAAGCCACGAAGTGATGTTCTTCTGCCTTAATACTTTTACAAGAACGTTCAGTGCCTTAAGTACTTGCATTTCTTTTGTACTGGAGAAGATTCTTATTTTATTTTCCCATGGAGTTGAAAATATTTGAATTTTGAGCAGATGATTCCCTTAACTCCTTGTAATCCTTAGGTAAACAATAAAACAAATATAACATTTGCTTGTCACCTATGGTTTTGTCCTTAATAGTTTCTTGCCAATTAGTGAATATATTTTGGGTTGTGTTACCTTTTGCACTGTGAGGCCTTTCCGTTTCTTTGCGGTCTGTTTGATAAGAGAATTTGAGACCCAAGGAAACTATTATGTCCTTCTGTGCATGTCTTTTCTCATGCATTCGCTTTTACCCTTCACTTCTGGGAAGTGAATAGAAATGTGCCTTTGTATAGGCAGGAAACATCTTCCTTCTTAATTCATTCTCACAATTAGGTGAAAAGAGTGACTGATACCTGCGATCAGGACCTCTGATGTCTGAAAATAACTGACTTCAATAATGAGGTGACAGGTTAGCCTGAGTGTGACTGAGAACCTCACTTCCTCGCTGCCTGAGCCTGCACACTGTGAGCCATGAGCAACACTCTGGCGACAGAAGGTGAAGCTTTGGAGGCTAACCTTCAGGGGGTGCCAATCATCAAGACTTCCCAGCATTGTTTTGTGGCTTTCTTCTTGAAGAACATATGGCTGGTATATGGAAAATGACTTCCCCTGCTGAATTTAAAGTATACTGGTGCCTTTCATATGATGGCAGAAGCAGGCATAACTTTTTCATAGATTTGCTTTCGTAGGTTTTAGTTTTTTAAAATGCTGTTTTGGCTAAAATGCTGCTCTTAATTTTCTCCATCTTTGTCTGCAACGTATTTTAACCAAACTTTTATGTCCGTTTTAAAGTCAGCTTTGCTGAACTAAGTAAAAAGCCAGATGGATGCTACAACTCTGGAAACTTTTCTGTCCTCATCACTAGGCATATGGTCTTCCTGCTGTGTTTCTAGTGTAATTGTTGAGTCTTCTTGTAATTGCTTGGGTTGCTTACTGTTGCAGCTTTGGGGCATTTGTGGTGATTTTGCAGGAAACAAGTCATACATGAAGAGTTTTTTTCATCATCATTATCTCATGTTGCAGGTTGTGGTAAGATGTGAACACTGATGTATGTTAGCAAAAGTCTCCATGCACAGCTCTCAGTTGGTCTGGCACATGGTGTCATTTTCTAATCCACAGGCTCTCTCATGCGTCTTTTTTTCCGCAAAAGTAAGAATGATAGGGAGAGTACTTCCTGTTAGAGCTAGGAGAGCGGCACTAAGGTATGGCTGAGGACTTTGTATAAAACGCAAAGGTGCTGAAGGAGCTAGGAAACCAAGTTACACCAGTGAGGAACCAAGTTACTGATCGATGAGGAACATGTCTCGTTAGGTGGTATGACCGGTAGGAGGCAAAGGAAGGGAAGCAGAATATTTAAATTGGGTCAAGCTTCTTTGGTTGTAGAAGCAGGAGCATATGGTGGATAGGTTTGTAGGTGAGTGAAGTTGTATGGCTTCCTTGACCATTGCTTGCTTTTGTAATTGTTAGTGTAATTTTTTTGTGTTGTTTGATTTGTTTTGCTGGTACTGATGATTTAACCCAGGGCCCCACCCTACCACTCAACTTTATCATAATGCCCCCAAGTCTCCTGAAAATGAATACACCATGCATCCTGAATATAGGAAGTCAAAGCTCTATGGATTCTGTGGATGCTAAGAAAAAGATTGTATTTATAAGAATTAACATTTTCTGTATTCTCATAAACTCTTTCTATATTTCTCTGTATGAATCCAGTTTTCCAGTTGTAAGATGAAAGAGATGGTAGGGATGGGAGGTTGATACTGAAGCAGAGGCAGGAATAAAATGTTGGAGATGTCAACGTCTCTCTCTCTCCTCCCCTCCTTTCACCTGCCTTATGGCAAAACCAGGGCCTGGTCTCACTAAGAGGAGTGGTAGAACATAAAGAACTACGCCAATCCCAGTTAACTGAAGTTGGAAAAGATGAGATGTTGCTTTTCTTGGTGGTCTTTCTGCAGTGTATGCACAGACTGATGAACAAGTCCATGCAGGATAATGCCCATTTTGTTGTGTGAATCTCTAGTGTCACCAACGAACACATTTTTTGACTGTGTAGGCTTTAGAGTGCTTTAAACAATTTAATGTACCCACTGTTACTATGACTATCTTGCTATCTTGAAAACTAGGGTGAAAGTGTTTACCTTTCTCCTCCTAAATGTTTCTTTCTCTTTCATAAACACAGTTCTGGAACATGATCACAGAGTACTGTAGTTTTCCTTCTGCTGTCATGGTTGCCTGTTGTTGAGCTAGAGGGAGGATGCCTGTAGGCTTTCCCTTGTTGGGTGAAGGGATGGGCACAGTGTGCTACATTATATTAAATATTTACTTTGAGAGCTTTTAAATAAACTTTTTAAAAATTATAAAATATCATTTTGAGGAGATTTTTGTTGGTACAGATAATAAGGTTATGGACATTGCATTTTGAAATTATTTTGATCTTTAATCTTTAATTACTGTGAAGTTTGAAATATGAAATGAGCTTCCATCATCATTGTAGAAGAAGACAAAACTTAGTTCTGGTTTGGTTTTCTAACACTGTAAATTGCCAGTGTCATATATTATTGTGGTTGATTTTACATCATTAACACTTATATTTAATAAGGTATGGGCTCAAATTCTACAGTAATTTAGTTCTGAAGGAATAGTCTGAATAATTATAACAAGAAATTGCTTGATGAAAGGTAAAGGAAATGAGAAAATCAGTTTATGAGTTAACATGTTAATTTTTCCTGTAAAAAAAAGAACATTTGATTTATTTAAATTTTGTTGTAACTTTTTGTGGAAACTTTCTCTCTAAAGACTATTTTAACAGATGGAACTGTGAAGACTGATATATGTAGAAACTGATGAGCTGGGGACTTACAAGTTCGAAAAGAAAGACTTGACTATAACAGCATAGATTTCTCAGTCATGACAATGAAATTATGTAGAAGGGGTCCTGGGTCAACCTCAGTTAATCTGTGATGGTCTTTCTTCCCTGTCCTAGGTGATCCTAAGAGAAAGCTCATATGCTCAGTGTGCAATAGAAAGTGCACCTCAGTGTCGAGCCTGCAGGAGCACAGGAAGGTGGGTGAGAGCCTGTGTGTGGGCTGCAAGGCCTTCCGTCACTATCTGCCGCCATCACTTGGTGGATGTTATACTAAGATAGAGCTTAGCTAGCTGGGGACGATGTGTTGCACAGCACAGAAGCAGTGTACAGAGGAGTGAGCTGCAGAGGAGTCTGAGTTGTGTCGTTCATAGTTAGCTAACAGATTCCTCAATGCTGGCTGTCATGTCTAGCTGATTCCCACAGAGCACCCACCATGCTTTCAAGATGTTTTCAATTGGTGTTTGTTCAGAAAACATAAGTCAGTGATTTTAGAACACTTTTGTGTGAAGAGTTTGCCTTTTTGATTAAAATGAATACGTGTTGTAGTTTGGTTTGGTACAGAATGAGAGCTAGATGATTGTTAGAAGACTAAAGCTAGTGTGGTAATAATGAGACCGATTGGCACTGGGTGTCTCACAGTTAGTGTGATAGTAATGAGAGCGATTGGCACTGGGTGTCTCACAGTTCCTCTCGGCTTTATTCTGTGCTTACAGAAAAGTGATGAGGAATATATATTGATAGCTTGTGTGTCTCAGTGTCATTGGAGAAATGAATTATTATATTAATAGAAAAGGTATCTAACACTTTGCAGTAAGTATAAGAATTACTGTTAGCTTTGTATATAAGTCTAATGTGAAAAATAAGCATCAAGTCTAGCAATTAGTAAACAGTTGATAGTGAATACAGTGGAATCAAAATCAAATTTAGATTTTGTTTATGTTGTGATAGAGTCTAAAATATTTCCTAATTTTACAGGTTAGATATTTAGTATATCTAAGAACATGAAAAAAACTTTCAGTGACTTGGTATCTATAAGAGTGTAATGAGTGTAAAAATTTTATTTTTCTTGTGATTTGTAAAAATGCCTTTTATGTATTTGTATGCATATAGATTTATTGCATAGTAACTTGGCAGGATTTAAAACTCTTACCACTTTTCATCAATTAGTCACAAGTTTATAGATTTAAATTATGACATATGAAATAGTTACTGTCATACTGACATGTGTGAAGCTGTCCCCTGGATGTAGAGGGATTTTTATCATCTTGGGGAGAAATAACAGATCACAAATAAAGGCTGTTTCTTTTTCTTTCAGACGTTCTACATGTAACATGTAATTGGGCTCGATTTCTCCTCTCTAAACAGGGAAATTAGATTGATTAAAATTCTCTGCTCACTCTCTTAGTTTTTGCAGTTTCCAGCTGGTGACTTCATGGGACTGTTTGAAAATCTACTGTGCTTCTCGAATTTGGGTGTCATTCTTGGACAGGGGCCAGGCTCAGTTGTGTTCAGACTTTAGTATGTGTGCTGAAATTGCAGAACGCCAGTCTAGATACTTCTAGCTCCATCCCTTAAATTGTGTATGTACGTGCATGTGCATGTGTATTTACGTGAGTGCAGGAACACACGTTCCCAGCACACATGTGGAGACCAGAAGACAGTCTCCATTGTTGGTCCAAAAGAGATTCTTGTTCTCCGCTGCACACACCACACTATCTGGCTCCTGAGTTTCTGAGTCATCTTCTTTTTCAGCCTTTTGTGCCATCATAGGACCTCTGGGGTTGCAGACAAATTTGTATGTGGATTCCAGGAAATTGAACTTAGAACTTCATGCTTGCACAGAACATGCTTCCCCCACTGAGTATATCAATGTCCTGTTGCTCCCTTTTTATAAATGCCAGGACTTGGAGAGGAGAGACTTAGTCTGAGGCAAAAATCTTAAGTCTGTTGATGTTTGTATTTCTATACACTCTCATTTGAAGGCATATGTCGGGATTTATTTAATTTTAGATTATGATGTTTAAGATACTTGAACAGGCTATTTTACCAAACTTAGTCATGGAATCTTTTTCTGAATAATTCTTTATTTTTCATTTATTTCCTAATGTAGACACTTTCTTTAGAAAAAAACTAACTTGGTAGAAAATAAAACGTGTAACTGTTGGTGGATTGGAGAAGGTACAGTTGTGCCTTCAAGTTGTGAACACTTGCAGAATGTTAACAAATTTGTAGTGCAAGCAGACGTGCCTGTATTCTAGAGCAGCCCTTCAAAGCCATTGTCAATACAAAGGAGATTATAGTAACTCCCAAACTGTCAATCATTTTATTTGGTCAGCTCTAATGTCTAATAAAATTGCAGTATTTCATCTGGACAGCAGATGGTGCTTTATGACAATACTAAATTACAGCATAGTATATATAGTCTTTTATATTATAGTATACTACTTTGTGTTGTGATAAAATATATTATAATTTTTATCTAAAGTTGTTTAATTTATGACTTAAAGTAGTAAATTATCACCTGAAAATGAGCATGGAAAATTATAAATTTAACAAAACATGTTTTCATAATATTAGGCATGATTAAATTGTATTGGCTCTCTCTTGTCTGTTAAGTTTTGTTAAAAGTTTAAAAAATACTCATGGCCCTAAGTTTCCACTATAAATAAGGATAGTTAATCCCAAAAAGCTTTTATGTGCTGTAAACGCTGTCATTTATTTATTCCACCAATTCAACCTTGAAAAATGTCTCATATTTCAAAAATATTGAATAAATAAGAGTGCCTCATAATATTTTAACAATTATTTTATCCATAGATTAATTTTTAACATTTTCTATACCAATAAAATTTGGATATCAGAAATAAAGTCTTCATTTCTATATGACACCAAAGATTTATCATTTACACTATCTTTCATCATTAAAATATAAAACATTACATATTTTTATGTGCAGTGTTTAAGAATATAAATCTGCATTTATTAGCTCTAAACATTGAATAAACCTGTCCTTATTGGTTAAACTTGGGTGTTTAGCTGATGTTTCCTTAGGTGTTTCTAAAAGAAATGTAAGTTTCTTAGAGAGGCTGCATGTCCTTTCTGATGCCCTCTGGGACTTGTGTTCCTTGTTCTCCCACACCTAGCTCCCTAACACCCTAGTGGTCATTAATAGTGGGCATTAATGCATCAATCTCTGCATTAATAGACCCCAGATGATTCATGTCTGCAAGTGACTGCCTGCTTTATGCTCTTCCAGGTTCTCGTAGTGAGTTTGGCTCACTAAAGAGTAAAACAATTAGAAGAGGGCTTTCAAGCTTTGATCTGTCATGACAGAGCATAGAGTGAGGCCAGCTGGAAGGACTTGGATCTGTTGGCCTTGCTGCCTCAAGCTTTTCTCCTCCGGTTCACTCTTCCTGCCATGGCTACTTGGATCCCAAGACGTTGTCTTCCTGCACTCATGCACTGTTATCAGTCATGCTGCTCCTTCCTTCAGTGGCGTCTAGTTATTCTTCAGTAACAGACAAAAATCTTGGCTCTCTGAAGAAGGATTTGCTTGCCTAAGGTTAATTATTGTTCCTTCAACAGAACCAGTTTTGAATCTTAGTTCAATAGTTTGATGCCCTTGTTCATTGGCTGGCCAGTGTTTCTCAAGGCAGGCTTCATGCCGTCTTCCTCGTAGAGCTGAGTACCTTCCACATGCTGATAAACTGAGATTCTATTTTCCCATATCAACTGTTTTAGATAGAAAGAAACTAATATAGTACCTGATTTTAACATTTATTTTAACTTGTGTGTTAAAGCTGTACTCTGAATACAATAATTTCAAAATTTTATTCATCTATACTTAAAGGTTACAACATGCCATGAGATACACATGTGTTAGAATAGTTACAACAGTGAACCAATTTCATATTCACATCTCATATATTCATCCAACCCTACCTCATGTCAGAGATCATATAATCTAATCATTCAACCAAGATTTCCTGACCACACCATTGTTAATGTACCACTGTTGGCCACATTGCCTATGTTTAAGGTTAGATCTTTAGACTCAGTCATTATATAGACAGGCTACTTTATATAGTCCATCATTTTCATTGTGGTCCTCCTGTCCTGTGAAGCTTCATGGTGAACTCAGTGCTTTCAGATCAGAGCTATACTGACTGTGCTGCAGTTGATAGTTTGCTCAGTACTCTTACATTTGAAGTGTTAATGCCTGCTGTAAAAGGAAGACTCTATCTCGGGTATCATACATCCCACACCAAATTTTATGTATAAAACAAGTTGTTATGTTGGCTGTGAACGGTATTTTTTTTTTTACAGTTTGTGTATTTACTACATACAAATAAGGCAGATACACTGCATGCTTTCTTGTGAGTATTTTGAGGATACATTAGCTAGATAATATGTCATGTCATTTTCAATGGACATGAAGCAGACTTAGGGCAGTGTTGACCCAACACTAGCAACTCTCCACATGTTTATATTTTTGCGTTGACTGTCTATAGTTCATTAGTTTTTAACACTTGGTTTAACTGTCAATTTAATTCTTTTTTAGATTCATGAGATATTCGATTGTCAAGAATGTATGAAAAAGTTTATTTCTGCTAATCAGCTGAAACGCCATATGATTACCCATTCAGGTGAATTCCATAGTTCTTACATATATTGAAATCATTGCAAAATATTACTTCATCCCAGCACTTGGGAGGCAGAGGCAGGTGGATTTCTGAGTTCGAGGCCAGCCTGGTCTACAGAGTGTGTTCCAGGATAGCCAGGGCTATACAGAGAAGCCCTGTCTCGAAAAACAAAACAAACAAACAAAAAACAAACAAAAAAGAATTACTTCATCTTTCTCAAGAAATTGAGAAGTAATAAGAAGCCCTCACTATAAGTTCTAGCTTAGTCATGTGGTTTCTAAGTTCCTAATTTTCTATAAATGGGTTTGTTTCTAAAGCAAAGGTTCTTTGGCTGAGGCATAGGAAAGGCCTTCAAAAATCATTATCTAATTTGGGACCTTGGTTTCTTTATTCTTGGCATGATACCCTGGTACCTTCATAATACAGTAATTAATAAGTTCATAATACAGTAGCATAGTGCCTGGCATTTAGTGGAGATTCAACTATTGTGTTTACTATGTTTCTAGATACTTTTACATTCTATCAATGATACTCATAAAATAAAGAACTATATTAATATTTTGGGGAAATTTCTTAAGTCGTAAGTTCATTTAAACAATTTTGAGTAATAGGCTTTCTTTCTTATGAAGACACTAAAATGAACTGAAAAGAATTTTTATCTTAGTGCATCCTTTTAAAGAACTTAGGAAGGTTAGAGTTTGAGGATATTGAAATAAATGTTTTTGCACATTCATGTGGTTTGGAGGAAGATTAAGTGTTAGTGAGTTAAAGTCAATGATTGAGAGCTATTGGCTTTCAGGTGGGTTTTGTATAATTGCACATTTGTTTGCTTGGTTGTTAACTTTATGTGCCTATTCCATAAATGTCGGTTTTATAATCTCTCTAAACACTTGTCTCTGCTGCATGGGGCCTGCCTGGTGCCCTCTCATCGCCTCTATCACTGGCAGGTCTCTCAGCATTAAGGACTTGATTGATATACACACACTTTTGATTTTTCATGGAAAAATAGAATTTATGCATTGAATTTAAACTTTTTTATTTCAAGGGCTTAACTGTCAAAATATATCTATAGAAGAAAAGGCGTTTGCATGTTAATTTGTGAATATTTACATGATTAACACGGATGAACTACATGGAAGGCATTTCTGTGCTTGTCTGATCCTGCTTCAGTTAGTTTATGCGTAAGACGGAAGTACAGGAAAGGACGCATTCCTTTTGATCCTTGACTTTCACATAGGTATGATATTGTCTCTGCTCATTCTTCCCAGAAAAGCGGCCTTATAACTGTGAGATCTGTAACAAGTCATTCAAGAGGCTCGATCAAGTGGGCGCCCACAAAGTCATCCACAGCGAGGACAAGCCCTATCAGTGTAAGCTCTGTGGAAAGGGATTTGCTCACAGAAACGTTTACAAGAACCACAAGAAGGTAAAGACTCTCACTGGCATCTGTTATTTACTGTCTCTCTGATAGCGTTTTACTTGGTCTTAACCAGATTTGCCACATCTTTGGTTTGCCACACAAAATGACTGGGATAGTTGGAGATGATCCTGCGTCTACTTTGTTAACACTCAGTTAGACCATTGATCTCTGGCTTCTCTTCTTATCTCCAGTCGGAAAACTGCTCTCTCACAGAAAATGTCCTTGTGTGACTGAGTTGATTAAATAATTTTCAGCTTTTAACCAGCTCCAAGGACTGGACGTTGTAACAGTTGCTGTTTGTATTCTCTTCTCTCCTTGTGTTTCAGTGCTCTGTTCCCATCACCGTTTCTCTGGGTTTCTTATAGTGCACTTTGCTTGGTCTGTGCTTTCCACTGAATGTATCTTAAACTTTGTGTTAGCTTCCTATGGCCTAATACAATTGCTTACTCAGTGGAAAGGTTTGTTGGGCTTTGTTCAAAGTCTTGAATCCATGGTTGTTTGATCTTTTGTTTTTATACTGGAGGTAAAGCAATGCAGGTAAAGCAAAGTCACTGAATCACTGTGGCCAGGGCGCCAAAGGGCATAAGGGCTGCACTTCCTCCTTCGAGGACATTCTTTCCAGTGATGACATCTTTTGTGAACCCTCACTTTCTAAAGGACCCCACTACCTCCAATAAGCACTTTCAGTGTGGTAGCATGCCTTCCACATGTGAGTCTTTTGAGTGACAGCTAAGTTCTCCACCGTATCCATCACCAGACGCACTTGAGGAAGTCCTAGCCTTCTCTGTACTCTCTCTACCAGATGCTCACAATATCCATGACTCTGTGCTGTCACTACTAAGTTGATAAAATCCAGGAAATTTACTTTTTTGAAACAGTTTTATTGAGTCTCCTTATCCTAACCAAGAATGTTTAAATGCATAGTTATCCACCATTAGTTCTTTTATAAATGTAGAAACCAGATTACAAATGTTATCTCTGTCTGCTGTTTCAATGTTTGCAACCATCCACCTTTGTGATTTTTGTACAGTGCAAAGGATCAAACTCAGGGCCTTGCCGTTGTTTGACGAGGCCTTGTCCACTGGTCCACACCCCCTTACCTGCCTTCTTTGTTTCAGTGTCCTGGTGATGCTCTTCCCTCTCCATCCCTTTAAACTCATCTAACTAGGCTGTGGATACTTAGGGCTTCTCCTGACACGCTGTCCTACCAGGTCAAACCTGTATGTGTAACTCGTATCTTATTCTTGTACTCTTCTATGATGCAGACTCCAAGTGCTGTGCACCTTGTTGTGCTTATATGTCTTCTGTTTTCTGGACCATCACTCAGTCTACTTCTCAAGCTTGTCTTCATTGCTTTGCATTAAGCACACCTAAAACAACTTGATGCTTGCTTTCTCCTGTCACTGTTAAACTGCTTATAGCAAGGCTGGAATGATGGCTCAGCAGTTAAGAGCACTGGCTGCTCTTCCGGAGGGCTTGAGTTCAGTTCCCAGAACCTATATGGCAGTTCACAACCAGCCATACCTCCAGTTCTAGGGGATTGGATGCCCTCCTCTGGCCTACTTAGGCACCAGGCACACTTGTGGTGCATAGGCATGTACACAGGCAAGCTACTCACTTAAATAAAGTAGGGATTCAAAATTTAAAAACTACTTTTGAGTGTGTGTGTGTGTGTGTGTGTGTGTGTAGGATATGTACAGTTTAAAGTCTGAAGAACTAGTATTCTCCTTCTACAATGTAGGTCCCAGGGATGGAACTCAGATAATTAGACTTGGAGGGCATGCTATCATAGTGCATATGTAGAGGTATGGTTCTCTCCTCCCACTGTGGGTTCCTGGGTTCCAGTCCAGGCTGTGTAACAAAGGCTTTTCTCTGCTTAGCCTCTGTGACAGTAGCTACCTGCTTTTCTTTAGATGGTCTTTAGCTCCTTTCTCTTCAGGTTATATGGTCTTAGTTCTTCTCTGGATTTTGTTTATGTTTTTCACATTGTACCTTTGTTTTACCTCTTTTTTTTTTTGAGCATGTTGACTTTATTCTTACCTTGCTTATTTTTGTAAATAATTCATCTTCAAATTCACGAAATTTGTCCTGAACGCTCAACATCATAGAAATTTATGTGAAAACACATATGATGTCAGAAATGTTTGTTTATTGATTTTAGGGGAGATATTGTACTGTTTTGAAATGGAATTGTTTACTTATCCTTATAATATGTAGTAGGTATTGTAGTGACTTCATTATAAATGGGGACTTTCAAGACACAGCTATCTCTTGTCGAAACATTAAACATGATATCAATTTTAGTTTCTGTCCAAGAAGAAAAAGAAATGACGAATATACCAAAAACTGAACAGGGCTGCCTGGTAGCGCCGCGTGTGCGTCTGTCTGATGTCTTCCTCCCAGCTTTTCACTGAAGGATTGCATCAGGGCAGGCTGTAGTCATTGTTGTTCTTTTGGAATTACACGACTGTAAAAAGTATCTGGCAAGTTTCCTGTTGAGTCTCTGGAACCCTCTTAATCCCTTCTTTGATGAAACTGATCTCCCCACGTTTATGAGTTTTTCACAGTTTGGCTTGTGTTATACGCCATATGGGAATTTGGCAGAGATCTTTGCACTACCCCTCGTCCCTTTCAGCCATAAATCATATGAAAGTAATAATGATATCTTAAGGAGGACAGAACGGTGACGGCTGGATTTTGAAAGTGGAAAACATGCTCAGTCCCTCTGCCCCCGACACACGCATCTCTGCATTCTGATCCTAGTGTGTGTTAGTGTGGTTCGGTGAAAATGCCTAAAATATTCAAGAATCATATGAAAAACTAAGTCAACCTGTTGGTCCGTAATTACTCATTAATTTTCAGTTAGGAAACTACAAAATAATGGTATGCCAGGAAAACCAGAAAATCATTCAGGGTCAGTCTAGTCTCCATTGTTAGCAAATCCAAATACTCTTTTAAATAAATATGATATTTCTCTGGCTTCTGCATTTGTTCATTTCTCCATTTATCTCATTTCGGACGGACTGTGGTACCGTAGGATGACATTGTTAACAGGTTCATTGTCAGTTCTGTATGTCTGTCACTATTAGGGTTTTCATTTCTTCCTCTTCCCTGTAATCCTTTTATCTGATTCAGACTCGTATTATAAGGTCTGGCTAAAATAAGACTCATCTCTCTTGGTCCAGTTAGATTTGGGTTGTTTGAATCATAATTGGCCAAGTATACAGGAGACAGGAATTGTGGATTAATCATCTTTCTCTCATTGTTCCCTGTCAAACTTAGTTCAGCGTACAACTTTGGTGAAAGTATGTGGTGATCTTCTCCTCTGTGAGATGGGTGCCTATCTGCTTGATGAGAGAAGTGAGTCCACAGCAGCTGCTAAAGCCCCAAGGAAGTCATTGTGAGCTTCTTGATGTCAAATATGTGCCTGCTCATTGAAAGTATTTTGTGTAATTTTCCAGGGATGGAACTGTAGAATCTAGTGAGAATCTAGTCACAACTTCTGGAAAAATTTTGTTGGCCTCTTATAGTCATGTTTTATTCATTTGTAGTCAGATTCTGAGCAATGTGCAGTTTCTTCGTTTTTAATCCTGTTTACAGGGACATGAATAGAAGCTTAACTTTAAGAGAGATTTAATGAAATATGGACTTGTGCGTGTAATCTGTTCATTTAATCTTACTGTTTATTACATTTATTTATTTGCCTATTTGCATTGGAATGTGCATGCCATGCATGGCCTGCACATAGAGAGCAGGGAACAGCTTGGTGTGGTTGTTTGTTTTTTTTTTTCCTTCTGTCAACTGGGTTCCAGAGATTGATTCTAGGCTTTCAGGCTTGGTAACACCTGCCTTTATCTGCTGAGCCTTCTTGATGGTCTCTAATTGGTTTTGATAAAAGAAATATGTCTTGCATCATGGTCCAACCATTTGAAAGACACTGTAGTTCAAACTTTGTTGTGCTAAACTTTTGTTGGACATCAATGGAAAGTATACTTCTAAAAGATCATAAATTCTTTTATAAAACTAGGGCAAAAGGAGTTAATTTAACATGAGCAGCAAAAGTCTTTAAACAGTTGTAGGAATATGTTAAGTAGGGACTGAAAGACTCAGTAAATACACCACAGTTGTGTGTCTTGTCTTGTGAGCCAGGTAGCTTTTCTTCAGACCTGCACAGGATAGTCACATTCTTTCATTTGTACAAAACCATCTCTAGTTCCCAGGATGGTGGTGACTGCAGTTTGGTGCTCACAGTTGAGGGCAAGGCAGAACTTTAAGTAATAGTGTCCAGCAGGTACTGAGCATCACTGGGCTCACTGTTCTTCAGTGGGTGGAGAAATAGCAATGTGTAAACTTGCTTTTCAGTTACCTGTTTTCATGATGGCAGCACAGTTGCCAAAATTTGTACATGTTAACAATGTACATTGCGATCTTTTAATTCCACAAATACAGAAACGATTACCACAGTCAAGCTAATCAACATGTCTGTCACCTGACGTAACATATCCCTCACCTAACATGGTTTTCTGTTTCTATTTCATGTAGTAAGAACATGTAAGATCCATCTTTATGGTTTTTATGTATTCTTACTACAAAACAAAAAAGACAATATATATATAAATTGATAGTTGTTAATAAACCACCCATCCATATGTCAAAATGTCATCATGTTATACACATAAGTAATTTTTATGACAGAAAATTAAAAGTTAAAAATCTATACTTTTTGCAATTATAAGTATATACAGTTCAGTATTACAGGCAGCACTGTGATTGGAACTGTACATTTTTATCAGCATCACCCCATTCTCCTTCTTCTATTGCCCTTTCTTCCAGCCACACTACTGTTAACCACCATGTATGCTCTCCTTTATGAGTCTGACATTTTAATATTCTACATGGTAATTCTTTTCCGCAGCTTATTTAATTTATCATAATGTCCTAATCTTTCTGAACTTTTCCTTACTCTGATGAATATTTGGGTCACAGCACAGTGGGAAGTCAGTGATGTCCTTTTATTCTTGGACCTTAATTGAGAAACTTTTTCTCATCTTTCTCATTTGTGTGACTAAGTGACCTAACCTTTCTAGAACCACAAGAGAGAAACACTGGGAAAAAATGAGAAGAAAGTGATTTCTTTTGTAGTAAAATTTTAAACTTTTTCTGCTTAATAGACACCTCATGAGAATAAATCCTGGAACCATTCGTGAATGTTTGATGATCAGGTATACAGCATAGGTTGTATTTAACCTCATCTCCCCCCCCAAAAAAAAACTAAACACACACACACACACACACACACACACACACACACACAGACACAGAGAGAGGGAAAGAGAGGGAGAGGGAGAGAGAGAGAGAGAGAGAGAGAGAGAGAGAGAGAGAGAGAGAAAGAGAGAGAGAGAGTTTCCAAGTCTTATGGATTCTTGACAACTAATTATTATATATAGTAATTTTTTTCTAAAAAATAATTAATTACTATAAGTGAAGGCCTGTAATCCTAATAACCCAAATAGATTTTGTTGACAGAGTTAAAAAATAATCTTATTCTTTATATAAAATACTTGACATACCCTTGGCCCAAGTTTGTAAAAACTTTGCATATAGAAAACTAAAGATGAACAGATGAACAGATGAACAGATGAGTGTATTAGCCTGACAATGCTATGACATTCTGTAAGGATGTCTCTTGTATTGCCCACTCTTTTCTGAGTAGAGTGAGCTGAGAATTTGTAGGCATATCTTTAGTTTCAGTGTATTTCCTAATGAGGAGGAGGAGAAGGAGGAGTAGAAGGAGGAAGAGGAGAAGAAGGGGAAGGAAGAAGAGGAGGAGGGGAAGGAAGAAGAGGAGGAGGAAGCCTTTTAAAGAAGCTAGTTGTAGGTCTGGGTGTTCACATTTAGTCCGCAGACCTTGTACATATCTGGGTAAAGCATAGTTACAGTGTCAGGTTTATTATGTAGCTCAGAAGGTTAGTATGCCCTTATGAGAGAGAGGCTTATGTATGAGAGGCTTGGGTATGTGTAACAGACACTTTTCCTTTCTTCTCTTTTCTATTTCTCTATATACATTTTATCTTTAATTAGTTTTAATGTTTTTCTGACTTTTATTTGTTCTTTGAGAATTTTCTATAATGTAATTTTATCATATTTGTTCCCTTCCCCAGGTCGTCCTGAGTCCACTCTCACTCTTTCCTACATTCAACATTGTGTCCTTTGTTTTCCCTAAACCATGAAGAATGATTAGTACTCCCCGTATGTTCTTGGGTGTGTGGCCTTCCACTAGAGTGCAGGTGACTTTCCAGGGGCCACACACTCTCCACCTGCTATCACCTGCCAGTTATACCTTAGCTAGGTGGGACTTTCTGGTTACCTCCTCTCTCCCTGCTGTGATTTTGTCTGGCTTGAACTTGTGCAGACCTTGTACAAACTGTTGTAACTGTGATTTCGTATGAGCAGCTGTTCTACTGTGTCTGGAAACCATTTCCTCCTTATCATTGTCTTCTACTGCCTCTGGCTCTCACAGTCTTCCCATTGTTTCTGCAATGGTCCCCGAGTTTTAGAAGGAGAAAGTATGAGATAGATTTAATTAATGTTCTTGTACAGTATATGTCCCAAAGGCAAAATACCAGCAATAAGTACTATTATTAAGAGGCAATATAGACTATTGAAAGTCAAAGTTAATATTTTAGCTGTGAATGGCCTTGATGAAAATTTTATTCTGTTACAGTTAAATTAATATTTGATCTATGTGGCTAGAATTATACAAATTTGGTTTTTTACTGGATATTGTCCTACCCTCCTGAGGAATTATTGAGGATTTTAATGGATAGTATAGCACTATAATATATATATATATATACACATATATATGTGTATATATATACATATATATATATACACACACACACATATATATATGTATATATATATATATAATATATATAGGATATATAGATAGTACAGCACATGTCTGATGTGTTTTCTACATCTGTAACAAAAATTGGACTTGGTCCATAAAAATATATGTGTCTAAAAAGATTATTCATGTTATTTATTTAGGGTGACTTCATCTATTACATTAGCAGATGTTGATGACATCAGTGCCTTGGCAGCTGGAGAAAGAATATTATGGAGCTCAAGGATCAATTATTAAATAAGTGAAAAATTTTAATGATATAATACCTTTTTAGAAGCTTAATTCCAGCTGATACTTGCAAGAGATATCATGAACATGAATTCTCAATCTACACGATGTGAACATTGTACACACTCACTTCTTTAATGACTTGGTGTCTTCCTGTCAAGTAAGCACATGGATTCACAGCTGGTATTTATAACTACAACAACACAGATTGTATGTTGGGATATTATTTGGTGAAAGTGTTTACTTCCCTGGTTATGTCCTACTACTACTGGCCAATCTGTGATTATTTTTGTCTAAGATACTGAAAAAAAATTATTGATGGCTGAATATAGTCTTTTTGGAAGGCTAAAAAAACTATCTGGTACAATTTTCAAGCTTTTAAACAAAGTAGCTCTTGTAGTATAATAAAATCAGTGTCAGCTCATTGTGTAAACTTCAGAATCAAAGAGCCAAGAAAGCAAACATGCTGTGAGATTCTCCCACTTTCATATGAAAACTCGCCTCAGCAGGTCTGTTTTTAGACCAACTTACCAGACTCCGTTGTTTGTGAGTAAGTGATTATGGCAAAATGGTATTCTTTACACAGTGGGACACTATAAAAGTTCTGGAAGTTTTTCCTTCTTAAATAAAGCAAACTAAAGTAAACAAACAAATGTAAATGCAATTACAGTCTCTAGTATGCCCATTTCTGTTTCTTTTGTTTTCATTTTGTTCTTAAACCTTTCAGAAGTATTTTGTAAAGGAAATTGGTCAGGCCAGGAGTATGCACATTTGCAGTCTCAGGACTGTGCCAAAATGCCACCCAGAAAGTTTATGTTCCTGGACAAAGTTTATGTTATCTTACCTTCTTCTTTCTTCTCTGGCAAACACTGCATAATATATATTTTCTTCATGTGTGACAGTCTCATGGATAAGAGATTAAAGACAATTTTTTGAATTTGTTATTAAGTAGATGTTAATGCCATTTGCAGCACTGATATCTTGTAATATTCACTCTATATACTGTAATCTAGGTTTGAATTACTTTACTGCCTAGTGATAGCTTTAAAGTGACTTGGACCCCATGTGTTACACCCAAACTTGTTCTCCCTTGACTTGCCGTATTATTGGTCTGTGCGTCATGCTTGCTTCTTTCCCATCTTCTGCTTCATATTCAAATCAATGCACAAGACCTGCTTTTTTTTTTTTTTTTGTTCTTTTCCTATACGATATCAGTTGTCCTAGTACTTCTCTTCTCCAAGGAAACCTCTGATGCCTTTCACCTCTTGCCTGGTTTGTTTCTACAGCTTCTCACATCAACAGGGTCTTAGACATGCTACTCACTTGCCAAAAATCATATCTCAGTGTAATTGACAACTCTTTAGGCCATCCTGGACCTCGTGGTTAGTATCTTCTTCTTTGCTCCTCCCATGCCGGTATCTTCATCTTCCCTCTGCTCTGCTCATCTGTATCTTTCCAACCACATGGGCCGAAGCATAACTGTTTTATCATGGTTAGGTGTGATTGTTGCCAACTTGAGGCAGAGCAGCTGTGACCACCCATCCGTGACTCCAGTGAGACTTGTCTATCTGTTCACACTCTTAGTGGAGGCCTTCGGTGGGTTCTGTGTGCATGCCATGTTCATATTGTTATTTGATGTTATATAATGGAAGAAATGTTCTCCTACTCTGTTTTTATTCATCTAGAATGCCTGTGGCCAGATAACATATTTAAATGTTAAATTCATCTGGACTTTTAATATTTGTTTCCCCCACCCTTTATATTTTAACAATGGAACAGACATAATATTCATGACATAGCATAGTCCTCCGCAAAGTTCCTTACTCTTGAATATTGAAATGCTCGTCAAGTTGTGAAATCCTATTCAATATGATGTGAATAAGGTGATATCCTTTAGTTGCCCCCACCATAAAACCCATCAGATATATAGCTTATGTTCTTGTAATGAAAGAAGACTGTTTGAATTCTGAGGGTTTTAAAAATGTATTTGTGACCCTTATTAAATTTTGCTATCTGGGGTTGGAGAGATGCCTCAGCAGTTAAAAGAACTTTCTGTTGCTACAGGAAAACCTGGGTTCATTTTGCAGAACTCACATGGTAGTTCATAACCAACTACAATCCAGTTACAGGAGATCTGATACCTTATTCTGGTCTCTGCAGGCTTCAGGAAGCACAGCCATTACACATACAGGCAGAACACAGATATACATAAAATCTAAAAATCTAAAAAAAAAAAGATTAAATCTTGTCATCCACAGTAAGAGTTTATCCACATTTTTTTTCCAAAATGGCTTCAACTTCTGTGTTATTGTTTCAGTGCATGCCTGTTTGTTGTGTACACAGACCTTAACAACACATACATCTTGGGCAAGTCTTCATTATTTTCATCTTAAGTTGCTGACAGTAATAGCATTTTAATCAGGAGCTTGGGTATTGGAATTCATCAATCACTGTATGGAGCATGACACGACATAAATCAAGTGCTACCTCAGGTTAACCATATGAATTCATACTCCCTTGTAATTTAAATTCAAAGCAGCCCTGAAGACTCAGATCACTGTCAGTGCCTCAGTGAAGCTTTAGTGAAAAGGAAGAAAGCATGCCTCTTTGAACTGTTTCCCTTGACTGAACAGAAGATGATCAAGCCTGGCAAGGGCTTTGTAGGGTTAAGTCTTTTAGACAAACTATACGCAATGTTAATGTACAAAGTAAGTCTAGAATCATCTCCATGGTGTTTAGATTAGCAATTCAGGATAGTAATAACAATTTCCTTTGCTGTTGATCAAACTTCTAACGAATTCAAGGGTTTGACAGAACAAGTCCTTTCCCTGTGGATGATTGTGGTTATGCTCCCCCTCCTCAGCAGCAGGGAGCTGTGAGAAGAAATGATGTGCCATGTGCTTTCTGCAATGATGAGCTCATTCTCCCTTTTCTCAGTCAGTATCTTTCTTCTGCAGACTCACTCTGAAGAGAGACCTTTCCAGTGTGATGAGTGTAAAGCCTTGTTCCGCACCCCCTTCTCTCTGCAAAGACACCTGTTAATCCACAACAGTAAGTCACCTTCCAGGCAGCTGAGGACACAGAGAGTTGTTTTCTGTGTGTTCTTAGATGTTTAAGAATAGACATCTCAGAAGCGCATGGTGAATAGTTCGATAATCTCTTTAAAACATAAAGAAGATAGATCGCCTTGTTTTCCTGCCATACCATGAATCATTTTATGAGATACATGTTGTCTTCTCTTCCCAGGATTTATAATTAGTATATAAAAAGATACCCTATGTTCAGTATACTTTGAACATTGTTTTGAAGCATCACCTTCCATTCACTTTTAACTATGATGATTGAGGGAATATATCTATCTCTAAACCATGGCGCTGTCTCACAGTCAGGGTTTTATTAGCTCACAGGCTTAACAGATGCAGTGGGTCAGAATGCACGTCTAGTTCAACATCTTTTTAAAGAGAAATTGAAAACGTTGAGTCTGACAGGAGATCAACTATTCAAATAGTGTATCCCATATTACCACCGGGTGTCTGATAGGCAGATGCCTTTCCTATTTCATGTAAAATTTCTGATTCTGTGCTTATTTGTAGAGGTAAATTTTTTATTATGTTACAAACAGACATCTATCTTTTAAGAAAATTGTACACTCAAAGCTCCTACTGCTGTTTGAATATTACATTCCAAATACAAGGCACCGTGACGATTGGTTGTACAGCGTGGTGACTTAGAAGAAAGTTTCTCTGTTCAAGCTAAGTTTCTAATATGAAAAATAATAAGATCTTAATGTTCATATATGTTGGTGATGATCATGAGAAAGGAAGCTGCTTCCTGTATGAAAAGATGGGGCTGTATTCCCAGTGCAGGTTGGTCACTACAGCTCTAACTTTCCACTTCCTCATAAACAACAACTTTGTAATTAAAGAGTGAAATGGGTTGCACCACAAGGGGGACTTATTATATTAGATAGCTTAAGACATGGATGAATTTTAGAATAGGCATTTATACAAGGGCTCTTCATCTTAACTTATGTGGCATACTTTGGCAAACTCAGAAAATTTTTCTTGGGAAAAATAAAATTTTACTTCATGTAAAAGCAAGGAATTTGTAACATCAGTGATCTGATACTTTCAATGTCACCATCTTGGTTCTCAGCAGCTGAAGAGAAGGGACAGAAGTGGCTTCTAGGCTATGCTGTGTGCTCTGTAGCTACAATGATGATGAGCAGCACTAGAAGAAGCTTTCTGAAGCTACACTTGGTATCTGGCCAAAAAAAAATCACCCTCAAAAATTTAAAGTCTAAGCAATGTATGGTGCAGACAGGCATGAGTGAAGAAGACCCTTGAGTGGAGACAGCAGGAAAACCAGGTTGGCTAAAGCACAGAGTACTAGGTCTCCTTTCACAGTGTTAACATTACAGCTAGTTTAACTTCAAGACATGAAGGATGTTATATTTTAGTCCATGGACTGAAATGTCAGCAATTGTCCACTTCCTTCTTGTACACTGAAAAACCAAGGCAGGTCTTTGGCTAGCTTCTATGTGTTAAGGTTGAAAAGGCTCTGATAAATTAAGATAGAAAATGTGATAGAAGCAACATCAGAATTAGGGAATTCGGATATTTTGGAACAACAAATGTGAAATCTAGTGGTGTAACTTGACTGTTGACTTGTATTCTAAGGCGAGAGGACTTTCAAGTGTCATCACTGCGACGCCACGTTTAAAAGGAAGGACACGTTAAATGTTCATGTCCAGGTTGTCCATGAAAGACACAAGAAGTACCGATGTGAGCTGTGCAATAAGGCCTTTGTTACACCTTCAGTGCTTCGGAGTCACAAGAAGGTAAATGGGGACTTCCGCAAGACAGGCTGAATTGTGAGCATACATACTGACTATCGTGTGACAATTTATATTTGTTTATGACATGCTTACTTCCAGTGACAAATATATGATTATACTGACTATCCAAGAAATGCCTGTTTTCTCTGTAAATAAATTTGCAGCATTACAGTAAATGAATTTTAAATCTCTTTAAAATGGCAAAGCTAAAGTTTTCAAAGTGGTGAAAGCAAGTGGAGCCTAAAACCTGTTCCACTCACTGTGGACGGGATAAATGAAGGGAAAATACAGGACGAGCCTGAGCAAAATACATTCCTAAGGACAAACCCCTAGTGACACACTTGAGCAAGGCCCCACCTCCTGCCTTTACCCACTGATAAGGCCATCAGGTTTGAATTCACCACTGGATTATATCAAAGGATTCATGATTTATCTGGAAATGACATTGCACACATCCATTGAGGTCTTTATCACTAATTTCCTAGGCAACGCTTTCCCCATCTTTGTTTCCCCTCCCTCCTCTCCTCACGGTCCCTCCCAGCTGCCTCTCTCCTCCTCACACACTCCTCTGTTTAAGGGCTCTCCAGAACTTCAACCAAAGTGGCATATCAAGTTACAGTAAGACTAGGCACCTCCCCGCATGTTAAGGCTGTATGAGGCAGCCCAGCAAGAGTTCCAAGATAGGCAAAATTGTCAGAAACAGCATCCCCTACCCAGACCCCTGTCACTTCCTCTGTTAGGAGTCCCTCAAGACACCAAGCTATACAACTGTAATGCAGAAGACCTAGATCAGTGCTAGCCAGGCTCCCCGATTTTGGGATCAGTCTCTGTGAGCTGCTGTGAGCTGCTGTCTGATGATTCTGTGGGGTTGGTTTCTTGTGGTTTTCTTGACTTTTCTCACTCCTCCAGTCCTTCCTCCGCTTCTCCGGCAGGAGTCACCGAGCCTCTAAGAAACTCCTAAAATGACTAGTTGGTCATAATCAGCTAGTATCAGATACCACCTGCTTTTACTAATTTTTGAGCTACTATTGGAAAATATTCTCAAAGCAACCTTATAAAGAACATACAGAAAACTGAAGAAACTGCTTCCTGCTCATCCCTGCGACAATGTTCAGTCCCCAGCTTTTCTCTTTGTTCCAAGTTTCAAAACTTCTGATACTTTACAGATTACTCTGACTGCTCATTCATTGGAATGATGGGGTTTGGTTTTGTTTTGTTTATGTTGGTGGAAAAATTAGTCTCCTGTTGAGTCTCTGAGGCCTTAACATTCTCTGTCTACTTCACCTTCTAGAGCTGTCAGCAGTTTTGCAATTTCATTAGTTAATTGTTTATTTGGTGGCGATAGAACCCAGAGCCTTCTGCTTGGTAAGCAAGCATTCTAGCACTGGATTGTATTCCCAGCCTAGCACTGGGTTGTATTCCCAGCCCTAGTATGATTTCATTAAAGTGTGTTTTTCTGGTAGTCTTTCTCTTTTTCTGATATGATTACTTTATGCCTGCAAAATAAATATGTGGAGGGAAGAAATTCTTTATCCAATTGAATGCTCAAGTAACACTTACTGGATTTCAAAGTCAAACTAGATGTATATGCTTTCTGTTTTGTGGTAATATCTATCCTGACATGCATACCATAGGTTACAGACGACTTTCTTGAGATTAATTTTGCCCTTTAGAGTGAAATATGCACAAGGAATTTGGAAACTGATTCAAAGGAAATGTCTCTTGGCAAAACTCAAGAGCAGCTCTGGCCCCATTTTGATTATGTGGTTTTGTTCCATGCACTGGTTTTATATAACTTAATCATGTTTAGTTAGACAAGGACTACATAAAGGCTTAACCAGTAAACTGCAGAATTATTTTCAAATTAACACTAATGCATGCTTCTAAGCAGTCTTTGAACCCATGGGATTATCCATGATAAATTGTTTAAAGTCGCACTGTGATATTAAATCATTTTAATGAAACATAATCCTGGAAAATGCAGATTTACTATTGTCAGAGGTAGTTAATCATCTTTACCAAAGCCTTTGTATTTATCATGAACCATTTTTATTTCTGTTTAGACACACACAGGAGAGAAAGAGAAAGTCTGCCCATATTGTGGCCAGAAATTTGCGAGCAGTGGGACCCTGAGAGTTCATATCCGGAGCCACACAGGTATGAAGAGTGGCCTGGGATGAAAGACTGGAAGTCAGTTTTAGGACAGAGTGCACTACTGTCCAGAGTCTTCAAACTAGTGAACCTTCTTGGGAGGGTTGTCAAAGCCAGTTCTTTACTTGAGGATAATTTCAGTTGTACAATTTTCTCCAAAATTGAATAAAATACTAAGGTGTAGAGACCTTACTTTTCTGTTGAAATGTAAGTGTGATATACAGGATTTGTTGGACAGAGCAGGTGCTAACAGCCTCACCTTTTATGGAGACCAAAAGCCTCCTCTTCACCTATAACTTACACCAAAGTTGCATTCTTAATTTCAAAAATGCCTGTCTTTCTGATCAAATTCTGTCAAGTTTTATTTTACCTGCTGTGAGGAGATTGTGATATGTCGTGACTCGTAAACATCCCAGACATTTTCCTTACTTTTCTTTTGCAATTTCTCTGATGAAAGAGAATATGACCAATAGGACCATGGTGAATATCTAAATATTCTCAAAAGAAACTTGACCACAGTTTCTCTATTGGGTAGACAAAATAATTTTTATACTCATTCTGCGTTTTAAATAATCATACAGTTGTATGAATTATCTTCCTGTTAAGCAAAATGCATTTAATTGAATTGTGTAGCTGAAGCTTTCTGCTCACTCAAAGGCAATAATATGTAACTTACAAATTATATTTCCTGCACATGGCACAGAGTAGTAACTGTTTTGTGGATGAAGAAATATTAGTTTAAGTAGATCAAAGAACTGATGCTGTGACTTTAGGTGTACATGAAGGACATTAAGCATATTAGAGCGTAATTTAAAACTTTTGTGGACAAAGCTAAAAGACTCGCATCTAATTTAGAACCGTAGAATAGTCATTCACAACTTGTAAATGACACACATAACCAGTACCAAACCAAGCACTGTGTGTAAACACTGTGGATGCCTGAGAAGTTATCTAGAGAAAGCAAGACTCTTAGGACAAAGTTCAAGGTGGGTCAAACAATTAGAATTGGCGAAAAGCTGAGGGAAGCCAACGGAAAAGAGCAGAAGAGAGCCATTGGGAACAGGTGTCACAATGCATGTGTCTGGAGCTCATTTGCCACTGCTCTGCACTCATTGGCCTCTGACAGAAAGGCATGAACGAGCATGGGTGTTCTTGGCCATCTCTCGCTACTGTGTCACTGGGGCCATGTGGAGTTGGGTCTGGTAATGGCAGGAGTGAAAGCAGCTGTCTTCTCTGTGCCAGTCATTCTTGGTAGACATTGCTGTGCCACTATGAGAAAATGTTCAAGCTTGTGTGTCTGCATAGATGTATCCCTGTGTTATTTGTAAATAGGAGAACAGTAAGTTTATAGGGAAAGTGAGTTATGTCTACATATCAGAGTAATATACCTACAGTAAATAACCTCAAAGATATGCTTGTGGGACTGAATCAAGCTTGGTGTCAGGTATTTCAAAGTAGAGACTTAGACAGTTGAGAATACATCAAGGCGGAGGTTCCAGCACAGAAAAGATAGACCCAATCAAAGAGAACATGAATATTCTTAATGACTCTATCCTTGTAAACTTCATGCACTTTCATCTGACTTTGCTTGGAGGAAGAGTGAACAGCAGAGAAGCCTAAATTACTAATGTTACACATTACATTGAATGTTTTAAGTGTTGTTTTGAAATTCAAGATTTTTATGTAGTAAAGTATCCTGTCATGCTCTTCCTATTGGCTAATGATATTTTATATCTATATTAATTCCTATATTAATATAATTTAATATATAATATACATATATAAATGTATAAAATTATATATAAATACAAATTTATATGTATGTAATATATTACATATAAATATATAAGCAAATATGTATAAATATCTAACACAAGTATACATATAAGTATACATATAAATATATAACATAAGTATATATAAATAAATATGTATAGTACATATTATATAAACAAATATATAAAGTAAATATATACAAATTAGTAAATGTACAAATAATATATTTATTATTTATAAATATATTATATAAAAAGATATATTTAAATATATAGTGAAAGAATATTCTAAAAATACTAATCATTTCACATTGGATGTAGTTTACCATATATCTGACTCTGGACCAAATTGAGGCATAGTGAGCTAATATATATATATTTGTGTAGATAGATATTTTTTAGAAACATTCAGGACAAGGAAAAGTTAGAAAGTAAGTGTGTATTTATGCAACTAATTGTGTAACTGCATATTTGTGTGGTTATTTTCTTATCACCATATTTTCTGTTAACACTCAAACCCCTTTCAGAGTCCCATTTCCAACCCTGCTTTGTCTCCTTTGAATGACAAGTTTTTTCAGAGATATCCTCCTGTAGTGGCTAGTGCAGTGTGGCAGAGCTGAGGCTGTCTGGCTGGTGGCTAGTTACTGCACCAATCTTCAGATGGGTTTCTCTTCCATTTGTGAATAAGCAGGATTTTTGTCCCATCCTCAAAAGCTGAGCATCCACTCACCCCCAAGAGCTAACATCAGGCTCATGACTTCTGGGGCTACTTTGTGCTCAGAAGAGCAGCTGAGCTCCTACTGTTTGTGGTTTTGCTTAATTATGTTTTTCTCTGCCTTTGTTTTTATTTTCCTCTGTGAAATAATCTGATTTCACTCATCTCTTTTTTATGCTGTTTTGCAATTTCTGGTTGCCTTTGAGCTTGCCAGCTGTGAAGAATCCCATGTTGTTTATGGGCTGTTCAGTGAAACAACAGCACCCCAAGTGAGATGGAGCCTGGTCACAGTGGGCACCAACACAGTTCTGTGAGTGTGCTGCTTGGTTACTGGGCACACACTGGGCACACACTTAGCTCACACTGCTACCTCAATACCTTATGCTTGACAGTTCTGGAGGGCCCTAGGGAGTGCTTGTTTCTCTCTACAGCTGTTGACTTCATTAGCAATTTAAGCAAGGTGCCTTATTAGAAAATGTAAAAATATTTATTTTACTGAAAACGCCATAGGAATTTCATTCCAGGTTGACATGCTTTTATAGAAAATAACTATGTTTTTCAACCATAAACCATTAGTGGGAATGAAGACATTGTCTGACTTGACTGTCTGGTTTCTGAGGAGACAGCTACATTTTCATATCTGTTTCTTCATTCATTGTGTGATGTGTAGTTGGGGTTGCAGAATATGCAGCAATCCTACAGAGTATTTTAATAGTCTTGATAAAATAATTTGGGATATTATTTGCTACTAGACTAAAAAGCAAGAAGCGGACTTTGAGAAAAGGATTGGTGTCGCGTGCAACCTGAAATTACATCAGTGACCCTCTTCTGCCTGTCACTTTAAAATCCATCAGTCTGTGTTGTATTTGGCATGAACCTTTCACCCATGAAGGATTCTGTAACAGGATGCACAGGTCATCCGGGAAACATCTTTTTGAGTCCTGCAGATCTCCACATTTGTTAAAGCCATCCAGAGCTCATCGGCCTACACGTCCATAAGTCCCTTTGGCATGCTGTTTCCCTTCTGAAATTTTGTAAGAAATATTGCTTGCTATACTGTCATTTCTGACTCCTTTCTTTCCTTGTGTATAAAACAATATTCTCCAGATAGCCATTTTCAATGTCCACTCTTTGTGGTCAGTCCTTGTGCTTTATATAAGCAGAATGTTCCATGAAAAAAGCTGGAAGCTCAGGTCTACCAAGCAGGGGCTTCTGAGACCACTATGACGTGCCTTGCAAGAACTCCCCATCCAACTCCCTTAGGAAACAGACGGTCCTCAACAGTTAGGTTTAGGTTTAATATGATCAATCATTGTGTATTTCACGATATATATTCCCAAGTGGAAACAGCATTTACTTTTAGTGTGTCTGGCTGTGGTGAGTGTGGTGTCTGGTATAGAGTTAGAGACCATTGCTCAGATCTTTATCACTAAATCTGCAGGTTTTCCAGGGTAGCTTTTCACCATTCATTAAATGTCCACATGGTCAAAAGGAAGATGATGAAACAGCTTCATAAGGACGGTGTTTCCGACCTGTGAAATGGTCTTAGAGATCCCTGGGAACGTACAGGTCCCTAGTTTGGCATTTTTGAGAACAGAAACTTTAGGCAGCTATTCCAGTTCTTGATAATCATGTAAGGAAAAGTGTGTGTGGTGTGTTTGTGTGCATATGCAGAGAGAAAGAGAGAGAGAGAGAGAGAGAGAGAGAGAGAGAGAGAGAGAGAGAGAGAGAGAGAGAGAGA
>JANHMN010000008.1:5038048-5056389 GCA_030674055.1 Rhabdomys pumilio
AGAGAGAGAGAGAGAGAGAGAGAGAGAGAGAGAGAGAGAGAGAGAGAACGAACTAGAAGAGGTCTGCAAATGAGGACCCCAGTCAACAGGGGCCATTCTGTATAATAGACCATTTCACAAACTAGGTTAATATTGCTTCCACCAACTGCTCTTTCTTGGCAATAAATTCTTTACCCTTTACTGTTCCTGAAACATGCTAATGTTAATAGGGAAGCAGATGCCCATTTCTGGATGTAGTCAGCTCTAGGGGCAGATACAGGAAGTAGTGGCCCTTCCTGACATGGAAATCTGTGCCACAAGTTTCTCAGGAATGCTGATTTTAGACTTATTTACCCCACTGGCCATCCTTGTGTTTAAGCAGGAGTCCAGCCTGAGCTTAGCCCAGACTCATTTAAGACATTGTGGACTGCCATTTGGGGGAGCCCACTTTGGCCTAACAGTTATCATAAGCATTGTCTTGAAAATTCTCTTGTCATACTGGCACCAAAAATAAGATGCCTTTTCCAAAGTCAAATGAGTTTTATTCATTAAATATTAGGTGGCATATCTTATTGAATGATATGTTATTTCTTATGTTATCACTTTATTTGGTTTCTGTTTCTTTATAGCAGTTTACAAGAATTTGTAAATAAAAATAAAGAATTTTCAAGCTTATATCATTTCTTCCAATTTTATCAAAATCTGAAATTTGGTATATGTTAATATTCTCCATAAGCATCTTTGTTGAATGCTGATAAAGAATTAGTTTGATATCATACTGAGCATAATTAAAATTTCTCTGTGTTAACTTTAACAAAATTCATTTTAAATGGCTATATTCCTGATTAAGATGCTTAAATAAATATTTAGATAATTCAGTTAAACAACATGACTTGAATACTGAGTTGTGGATGCTGATTCTTTCTTGACATTAAACCATGGAAACCTCCAAAATAATTTAAAAATGTCGTTTGTTTTGGAGTCTGTAAGTTCTTGCCACCTTAAAATCATGTTTAACTGATATCTCATTTAAGTACGCTTGAGGACACTCCCTGACAATGTGAAAGAAAACAAAAACAAACAAAACCTTAGGAATATTTATTGATAAATATAAGAACCTTCTTTGTTCAGAGATATGCCAAGAGTTAGGAAGGAGCACTGAGCTCTCTGTTCTCATCCAGTCCCTGTCCCGTATCCACACCCTCTGCTCTTTCCATCAGTGTCATTCCCATTGCTTGATCCTGTAGTTGGTGGGAAACTGACTCTAGGACAACGACAGAGCACCGGTGCCCACTGGTTACAGGTTAAGGAAAGGAAAAGAAAATATTTGGCCAACCATTCTCAAACTTACTGTGACTGATTTTGGCTAGGATTGCTTAAAGGTTTTTTTTTTCTTTTATGTTTGTTGTTTCTCTTGTTACAAGAATGGTAGAGAATATTGATATTCAGAGGTATTCCATCTACTTTACTGCTATTCTTGAACTTGGTATACATTCAATTTGGTGATATTTTTTTCTTAGTATAGCAGTTGTTTGAGAATAGTGATCTTAACTGGAAAAGTGTAGGTCTGCAGTGGCCTACAAACCTGTGGCCAAACAACTCCATGTATGAAAAGCCTTTCTCACTTTAAAATTAGTTATAATGTCTTATTTAATATCTGGTTCATATCTAGAGTGTGGGTCATCAAGGTAGGAGAACTCAAATTCAATTTAATTGCTTGTCTGTGGCCCTTTAACAAGCTGCCATCCCTCTAAATCTTTATCTCCATCCACTGAAAAGCTGGGCAGTAAGGCTCAGTTCTGTGATGCTGTTTTAAGAACAGCTGCAGATGCATGTGAAGCTTTTGTGTAGTACAGCATGTATTTACTCACAGGAGCTCCAACTCAATGGTACCCTGTTGGGCCCTCCATTCCCACGGCGTCTTCCTTATTTAGCCATACACAGTCACTGAAGATGCAGAGAATGTATGGCTACAGACGAGGTTTGCTATCAAATGGGTGTTGGCCTGGGGCTACTGAAGGGCACACTCACTGTAAGTGAAGGCGAGCTGTTAGCTGTTGTTTGGTGGGCTGCTCTGTAATTGATCATGCATTTTCCTATGAGGGGACCATGGAGATTGTACTCGGCAGGTCTGCAGGAATGCTGGAGCCCTTTCTCCACTGAGTTTATAGCTTCTCAGGGTCCATGAGAGCTGAGGCTCATTCTGCAGGGGAACCCACACACTGTGATACACATTCCATTAGCTCATAAATTAGAAAGAAGATTGTAGGAGTTTCTTTGGGTTTTTAAAGCTTTAGGCCAGGAGGTTAATTATGTGCCTAGAGTGAACTTTCTGTGTTAACAGATTCTGCTCCTTGCTTGTGTGCACACTGTTACTTGAATGTGGTAATAAATCACTGTCTTCAGAAGTACTTTTTTTTTTTTTTTTGTAAATACCTGTGATCAGTTTAGAATTAAAGGATTGTTGTTGTTTTGTAGTTGGATTATAGCTGGTGTTCGGCCACTATTTTTCTTTATTCCTTAATAATTTTCTAAAGAAGTTAATTCATTGTGTTTAAAATGTTTGCTCAAATATTATAAAACTAGTAGCTATGTATAATTATAGATGATATAAAGCAATAATGAACAAATTACAAACACTTGAAACTTAAACTTGTTTTTTATGTCTTTGTAGGTAGTAAATGACCTTATCTGCTGAGAAAGATTTTATTCAGCTTTTGTTTTCTAAGTGATTCTTTATTGACTTGGGCCCAGTAAGAGATTGACTCCATTTTTATTTTATTAATAATGTCTTTTTCTATATCTTCACTGAAAAACTTTTAAAGACCCTAAATTTTTTTAAAAAATTATTTATATGTGTGTGTGTGTGTGTGTGTGTGCATGTATGTATGTGCATGTGTGTGCATGTGGGTGTGTGTCTGTGTATCTGTGTCTGTCTGTAACTGAGTGTATGCCCATATGTAGTCAAGTATACATGTCTGTGCTTTTACAGAGGTCAGAAGAGAGTTCCAGGATTCTCAGAGCTGGAGTTAGAGGATGCATAAGATGTCAGCTTATTATTTAGTCATTGAGAAATGAACTGTAGTTCTCATGCTTATGTAATACCTGCTCTTAAACACTGAGATGTCTCTCTAACCCCAAGACCCTAATTTTTAAGGTCCACATAATAACACTTATTAAGTCAAGATTTACCACAGGGTAGAAAAAGACACACAAGGAGAATAATGTAGGGACCTCTGTCGTCTAGTATATAGTGTTACAAATTACAACTAAGTAATAATTACAGAGACTCAGTTAGGTGGACTGTCTATAGTAGTCTACCAATCAGGTAAGTTGTATTTCTATCATCCCCCCCTCCTGTTCCTTCCCTTTTTTCAAGTTGGGATCCTGAAAACTGGCACTATCTTAGGTCACAATGTTTGGTCAGCCCTGTTACAGAGCTTCATCTATTTTACATCATTAGATAATAGCAGTACCATGCCCGTATTTCATCTACTTTGCTAACATCACATTTGGTTTGAGCGACAATGGTTATCCTGGAGTTTCATGTGTGTCGTAAGTGTATACATTCTACTGAACTACACGCTCAGCGCTCTCTTTTCATGGCAGAAGTGAAGCTGATTCCTTTGGTGTTTTCTCTGCTGTTATTCCAATCATCCCTCAAGAACAATTCTCCATATTATTTTCTGCAGTTCCTGTATTCTGCTTCAGGGTTCGGGGAGGTGTTAGAGCTTATCCAGATTCCTAGGAGAAATGAATTCTGGGTTTTCACTCTTCCAAAGTTAGATTCCTTGCTGGTACTATTTGTAAACGTTCCTCTGTGTGTAGGCACCTGAGATATAGCTACTTATTTGCTCTATCACTGCTGTGTTGCTCATCAAAACCATTTAAAAAAAACTTGTTGAAATTTTTCAAAATGGAAAACTACTAGGTGAAAAGAGTAATGATTTTCATGCCAAAAGCTGATTTCTAGAAATAAAACCAAATCAGTAACCAGGGACACTACTCTACATTCATTGCCCCTCACTGTAACCATGGGAAACTTTGACAGCTCAGAACATTTCAGACTTCGACACTGGCTGTGCAGGTCTCTGCAGTTGTGAAGCAGTCCCGGAGCTTCTGCAGCGATCTTGCCACGACTGCATTAAGACTTCTTGCTCCCTCCAGACCAGTCACAATGAAGGGCCATTTATATAGAAGCTTGGAGAGATACAGAGCATGCTGTTTGGAAATAGTCATGTCTCCTCCATACCTAATTATAGTTAACCTCATTCGTTAGCTCCTTTCCTCCTCCTCTTCTTCCTCCCTTCCTCCTCCTCTTCCTCCTCCCCTCCTCCTCCTCTTCTTCCTCCTCTCCTCCTCCTTTTTTAAATTTTTTTTTGCCTTCCATTAACTACCTGCTTTTAATGCTATTGTTGGTTTTGTGAGTCAGTACTTTGAGGTTTTGTTCCACCTCTTTACTGTTCCTACTTCGGAGTGGAAAGTTCGTGAGTACATACACCTTTCTTCTCCCTGTTTTCCAGGGACTCCCACTTGCTTCATTAACAAGAAGGATTCAGCTTCTATAAGATTCTGTAAATGAAAACACATCTTCTAAGGAAGAACGTTCAGGAATTTCGTTTTGTTTTTGTTTATGGCAAAGATCTGTTTGCCTTCATTCATGTAGCACACATCTTTTATTTGCTGAAGGTCATATTTGGCTTTAATATTTTATTGCTTACTTTAGTAATAGTGTCTTTGTGACTGAGTCACTCAAGGAGTGAATGTCACAGGACCTTGCTGTTTTTCCTTCAGATGTGTCCGTTGACGTGTTAGATCCAGCATCCTAGCAGATTTGATTAGTGGGGGCACTCTAAGATTAACAAGGCGGGGCTCAGCAAGGTCAGTAGGCTTTCATGACTATGGCTGAGGAATAAACAAGTTTTTCAGTTCACAGGAAGGTGCCAAGAATGAACTCCAGCAGTTCCGACTTGTCAGGGTAGCATTTCATCTCTCAGCTCTGTCCTTCTAATTTATTAGATAGTCCATAAATTTAATAGATTAAGTGTTAGAGTTGAAAAAATGATTGGGTAGTGCTTCCAAAATTATATATGCTCTGACACTCATTGAGAATGATTCGGTGTGTGTTTTATAACCATTTCCTTTGTCTTCAAAAGTAAACTGATCCTATGCATCGATCCTTTTTTTTTTATTCTGATAAATTTTGATAGCCAAGAGAATGCCTGAATCTTCCAACCAGAAGGATCTGCTCACTTTTTTCTGTTGTCAGAAGCAGCTTTTGTTGTTAACTTTAATACAGAGTACTAACCACATCATCTCTTCAATGGTATTGATTGGGTTGCAGTTCTGGTTATATCCTTTAATATCTGTATTGTCTTGGAAAACCATAATCTTTTCTTTGTCCTGATTCCTTCGTTCCTTCATTTATAAACTAGGGATTTCAACATTCAAATCACAATCTTATTTTATAAGATATATATATATATATATATATATATATATATGTTCACAGCACAATATTTTGTTATACGGACAAAAATAAGCCTTTGAATCATATTCCCTACAATAATTTTCTCAATTTAAGTAAAACCCAAGAGTAGCTATTTGTCTTTAATATACACATAAGGCAAAGTCTAATCATTGTTATTCAACTGTTAACTGTTAGATGTCTTTGCCTTCATACTATGTGGACAGTAGCTAGTATTGTTCTTTGAACCAACAATAGTCAGGGTTGAACTGAGAGAATAGTGAAGACGGCAGATTAATGGCGACAACCTGACCTTGGAAACTATGAACTCCAGTTTTCAAAGGGTTTATCAAAGCCTGACAGTGTACTTTAAGGCTGAATTTTTAAAAGTAAGCGTTGACTAGGTCTGATATGTCACCAAAAGGATTCACTGCTTGTATCAGTTATTCCCTCCAAAGAGTAAGTTTGTGTATCCTGGTATAAGTGATATTACTCCATCTAGCCTCTGTAATCCACAGCCATTTTCAGCAGTTACCAGGTTCCTCCTCTGAGCAGCAGAAGCTGCTGCTGCTGTTGTTATTGTTGTTGTTGCTGCCACTGCTGCTGCTGCTCCTGCTTCTGCTACTCCTGCTATAAAGCCACTGTACATCTCTCCTTCCCTGGTGATCTTGGTAGGACTTGATTGGAGCTTGGCCTACTTCAGCCCAAGGAGGAGTAGGGCCATACTTGCTGCTGTAGTGTGGTACACTTGCTGCTGAGTCAGAGCTATGATTCTGACAAGCTCCATGCTACTCCTCATAACCCCAGTTGCTCCATTGGCTTCAGCTAACTGTTGAAGGGGTTCACAGCTTGGGGAACAATTTCCACCCTTAGTTTACTTTCTTTGTATGAAGAAAAAGCCCATGGCATACTCTGGAGAGCATAATTGCTGACCCCTCGGACTGGCTTAACTTTTTTTTTTTTTTTTTTTTTTGCCTGTACCATTTTGTTATTTCTGTCTTGTATGAACTCAGCTCAAAGCTAACTACAGGTCATCTTCATTTCTTTTGATATTTCTTTTGCACAAATTTGTGTTAATTCTCTTATAGAGATGTGAATAGGCGTCTCTCTACCTCAAGCAGGACACTGACATCAGCCCAAAGAAACAGTTCTGCCTAATGAATGAATGAGTGATTAATGAATCAGTGAGCATACTGGGCTTACTTTAAAAAAATATGTGGTAGGAGGTTACCTTAAGGAATCAAAGGTAAAACTCACTTTAGATCATGAATCAAATCCATTAAAGTTTCAATACAAGAGCTTGCTGCATCATATGCAGGCATCTTAGCTGACAGGACAGTTTCTCCCCAACAATTGTTACTGCTTATATAACTGTTGGGGCTGGGGGAGAGGCATTGAGAGTCCTGTAATTCTAGGGGACTTCCTGAGCCTTATGAATTGGTTCACTTCCTGAGTCTTGTTAGCTTCTTCCTCCCTTCAGAGGAGAATGTTCTGACTCAGGAGAAATAGGTATACAATGGTTTGCATGAAAAATTATTAAATATCTGTGTGCCATTTTAAAAATTTAGAATTAAAATTATGTGTATGTATATGTATCATTGCATACCAGGTGCCTGTGGCACTCAGAAATGGATCTCAGGTACCCTGGAACAGGAGTTTCAAATGATTGTGAACCACCATGCTGGTGGTGTGAATCAAATCCAAGCCCTCTGGAAGAGCTACAAGTAATGTTAACCTCTAAGCTGTTCTGCCATCAACTTTTTTATTTTTTTCATTTATCTATCATCTAGTTTTGATTTGATAATAAATTTGATAATAAATTTGATATGATAATAAGTTCAGTTATTAACAGAAACAGATGAAGGTAAGAGATCATCATTCCTTAGTATAAATAAAGTAAAATAACTGAAATAAACGTACTTTTCAGAATCTACCTATGATCTGGGTATGGTAATTGATGCCTATAATCCTAGCACAGGGCAGAAGCAGGAAGATTGCCTGTGAGTGTGAGGCAAGGGTGGTCTAGAATGTAAGTTCCAGTCCCTCTATGGTCATAGTGACAGTGTCTTAGAAACAAAAGTTAAAACCACCAAAACTGTTACATTGTGTGTAGGACTTTGTGAGGAAGAACCTGAAGTCATTTGAATTTGTCTGCTGCAGGAATATGTCCATTATGCCTGCTGTTTTCTCCAGAATAGTGTTTATACTTCTGTGGATGGATGTCAAATCCTTCACAACTCAATAAATGGCAGTTCCTGCTGCACCCCAGGTCCTGCTGCACCCCAGGTCCTGCTGAGATTCTAGTGCAGATCCTAATCAGCGCATTGCTGTGACTTTCCTCATGTTCCTGGAGCATCCCAGTCAGGAAGCCACATTCTTATGACTTGAAACTGGATCTATGCAGAACTGAGTAAGATGGAAGGTATCTTGGACAGTTCTTAAGTTTCTCTTTATAAAATTTGTTGTGTGTGTTTAAGTAATTCATGCTCTTATGAGACATACAATGATAATAGCAACAACAATAAAATAATCAATAATTACCAGGATAAAGCAAATGGACCTATGACATCACTTAGCTGCACATACTTTTGCTCACTCGTATGGCAAGAGTAAGTAACATCTTATTTAGGGTTTGCTGCACAGTGCAGACATATGGGGGCGATGTCTGATAACTGAGTAAATCTATACAGGTGATCAGGATGCTGTATTCAGGGCACATGAGAACAGAAGATCGGATCATAAATTTAGAATGACAGATGCAGAATTTGAGTTGTTTGTGAGACACAAATGTTAGGCAGATGGGTATAGAGAGATAGAGGCTCAGTAGATATGGAAAGCAACACAAGCACATGATTCTTATCTTTTTAAATTTTTTATTTATTCTATCATTTATTATTACATCCAGACCACAGTTGTGCTCCCTTCTCCCCTCCTCCCCTTACCCCACTCCATCCCCAGTACACTCCTTTTTTATTTTTCTTCAGAAGAGGACAGACTTTCAAGGGATCTCAACCAAACATGGCATGTCAAGTTGCAATAAAACTAGGCGCCTCTCCCCATATTAAGGCTGGACAAAGCAACCCAATAGGAAAAGAGTCCCAACAGCAAGCAAAAGCATCGGAGACAATTTTCATTCCCACTGTTAAGATTCCCACAAGAACATCAACTACACAACCATAAAATATGCAGAGACCCATGCGGGGTTTCTGATTGTTGGCTGAGCCACTGTGATCCTAAGTTTGTTGATTTTTTTTGAGTTCTCTTGTGGAGTCCTCTGTCTCCTGTCATCCTTCCTCTCTGTCTTCCTCAGGATTCACTGAGCTCCACCTCATGCTTGCTATGGATCTCTATCTGTTTCTATCAGTTACGGGGTGGATTCTCTCTGCTGATGGTTCTGCTAGCTCCTGTCTATGAGTATAGCAGAACATCATTACAAATCATTTGGTGGGCCATGTTTGCTTCTACCCTAGATCTCTGGCTCCTCAGATGTAGGCTTCCTCTTCAGGCGTTTCAAGCTGAACTAATCACTGGTTAGCTACTCCTACAATTTCTGTTCCATCTTTACTGAGCACGTCTTGTAGGCAGAACAGATTGTAGGTCGGAAGTTTTGTGGTTGCATTGGTGTCCCAGTCCTTCCCCTGGAAGACATGCCTGGTTATCAGAGATGGCTAGGTCAAGCCCATTATTGCCTTTTATTAGGAGTCTTGACTAGGGTCACCGTCACCGTCGGATTCCTGAGAGTTTCCATTGCTTTAGGTTTCCACCTCACACCCAAAATGCCCCAAAATCCCAGATGTCTTTTCCACTACTATTCTCCCTCTGTTCTCCTTGCCATGTGGTCCCTCCTGTTCCATCCCTACCCACCTCCAGACTACTTGCAATATCTATTCTATTTCTTTTTCCCAGGAAGATTAATGCATCCTCACCTGGGCCCTCCTTGTTACTTAGCCTCTCTGTGTCTCTGGATTGTAGCATGATTATTCTTTATAGCAAAGAACCACTTATAAATGAATACATATCATGTTTGTCTTTCTAGATCTGTTACCTCACTCAAGATGATTTCTTTTCTCATTCTCTCTTCTCTCCATTTGCCTGCATTTTTTAAAACAGCTGAATGATAATACTTCATTGGGTATATGTATCATATATTCTTTATTTTTTTCTTCAGTTGAGGGACATCTAGGTTGTTTCCAATTTCTGCCTATTATTAATAAAGCTGCTATGAACATAGTAAGGTCCCCTATGGTAGGATGACATGTCCTTTAGATATATGCTCAGGAGTGATAGATGGATTTCTTATTGATTTTCAAAGTAGCTTGACAAATTTTCATCCCCACCGTTAATGGATCAGTGTTTCCCTTGCTCTCTACATCCTTGTCAGCTTGAGTTGTCACTAGTGTTTTGATCTTAGCCATTCTAACAGGTGTATGATGGAATCTCAGAGTCATTTTGATTTTTGTTTCCCTGATGGTTAAGGAGGTTGAAACGTTTTTCAAGTACTTCTTGGTCATTTGAGATTCCTCTGTTGAGAATTCACTGTTTAGATCTGTACCCCATTTTTAGATTGGATTATTTGATTTGTTAATGTCCAGTTTCTTGACTTCTTTATGTATTTCTGAAATTAGCCCCTTTACAGATGTGAAATTGGTGACAATCTTTCCTATTCTGCAGGCTGCCATTTTTTTTGTCCTATTGACAGTCCATTGCCTTACAAAAGCTTTTCAGTTTCATGAGATCCCATTTATTAATTGTTGATCTTAACGTCTGTGTTACTGGTGTTTTGTTCAGGAAGTTGTCTTCTGTCCCAATGGGTTCAAGGCTACTCCTAACTTACTTTTCTGTCAGGTTCACTGTATTTGGTTTTATGTTGAAGAATGCAAATCCATATCTATTAGCCTGCACAAAACTCAAGTCCAAGTGAATCAAACATCTGACTGAGATCTTTGATTGGATTATTTTTTATTCTATAAATTTTTATTCTGCCATGAAAAGCGAAATGTTCTACAGTTATAATTATTACTTCGAGTGTTCTTGGTATACTGGGTAGTGCAAAAAGTCTATTTCTCTTACAATAGCTGGTAAATGTAGAAAGTTCATTAAAGATACTTGTTCCTGCTTTGGCTGATAATGCTGTTTATATTTTCTTTCTCTTATAGATGGTTACAACCATTTTATGGTGCCAGTCAAACCATACTTTGATCGTTACTTTGATCCTGTCATTCTGAGGTTGTGCATTAAACAGTGCCCAAGGTGATCTCCTTAAAATGGAAAATGTCACTCTGCTGGAGCTTCCAGCAAATGGTCATTCCTAGTGTAAGTTAGGTCAGTCTTGAGTCTCATCTTAGGAAGCAGTGAAGAGATAAGGGAGGTGAAGTAGAGACTTTTCTGGGAAAAAGGTGAGGCTGAACAACAGAGAGCTTGTTGCTGCCCTAATGGGGCCATTGGAATAAGTCATGCTCAAGTTGAATCGAAAAAGAGGAGGACTCTTATGCACAGCCTTGGTCCTGTGGCAAGGAAAGACAGATTGTAGAGTTGCCGAGGACACTTATTTTAACTTCGTTTTACTGATCTTGGACTGTAGCAAGTGTCTAGCATCTTGTAATGTTTGTCATGTTTGTCTATTGTTCAAGGAAGAATAAAGAAAGCTGGTGATTTGGACCTATGTTATTATTGCAAATAATGATGCTTTGATGAATACAGCCTTGAATTCTTTTTACATATTAGGCTTTGTCACATTTTATCATTTTCAAATAGCAGTTTTGTTTTTTTGCAGGGAGGGGTATACGCATGCACGGTCTTCCTTGTCTTGAAAAATATTCTTTCAATTTTCTAAATTACAGCCTTAATTTAGAACTATTTGGTTGTATATAAAGTGTGGATCAGTCGTTGTGCAGCTTAAATAACAATGACTCTGCTTAACATGCTTTGTCGGCTCTTTCTGAAATGCACAGACGTGATCCAACTTTATTTATATGAAACTTTTATAAATTATTAAAAAGCAAGTTAAATGCCTTCATAATGACAATACAAAATAGTTTTACAAGGTCTTATGATTAGTGCCTGTAATTGGATTCATCGGTTCAAAGGACATGCAGCAAACCCCTGGGCTATTTGATGGTTTCTGGGTGTTGGCCAGGTTGGGCTAGAGGGAACACTCTAGTGTGTGCTTCCTGCACTATGGTGCTTCTCCTGCCCAACTGTGCCTCTTCCACCTTTGTAGCAGTGAGCCCCTGTGAGCCCCTGTGAGCCCCTGTGAGCCCCTGTGAGCCCCTGTGAGCCCCTGTGAGGCCCTGTGAGCCCCTGTGAGGAGCAGCGGCTCAGAGGAGGTCCTGCTGCCTACACTTCTCTGACATGGGCACTTTCTTTATCTGTAGGTGAGCGTCCCTATCAATGCCCGTACTGTGAAAAGGGATTCAGTAAAAACGACGGACTGAAGATGCACATTCGTACTCACACCAGGGTAAGACCATCGTCTATCTCATTTCTACTGATCTTAAGAAAGCCATACCTGTTCTAAAGGAAGCCTCCCTACTATCAGATGAGAAATGTGCTGTGACTGAAGTTACGTCAACAACTAGGGAAAAATTTGAGCGTAAACTTGTAAAAGAAAAGTCATTGGAAAATAACTCAAACCCCAAAGTGTCAAGAACTTTTTACTTTGAGTCAATATGCCAAACAAGTTTGGCAAGGCGCCAAACTGCCGATATTTTAGTCTTAGAAAATGTCTCTTGCAGAGAACATGCTTGATATGCTGAGTGTAGCTGAACACTCTCCCGGGTGAACCACACGCAACGTGTCATTTCTGTCTGAGCTGTTACTAAACCTCACTGCATTGTTGTTGCTCTCGTATGTATACCTTCTCCACATGAGGCTTCGGGCTCACGTGTTTTAAAAGCGCTGTGTGCCAGCTGTCCTGTGTTCACATGCGTTCCTCTGCTCACTGTCCCACACAAGTGCCTACAACCCTAGAACTATGGAGGCGGTGACAGGAGAAGAAAGATTTCAAGTCTTTTGTTAGCTACATAGGGACATGGAGGCCAGCTTGCACTAGAGACATGGTCTAGCACAAGGAATGAGGAGGGGGAGTGGAAATCTAACTAAGTATAAAATACAATGTAAGCTGTAAAAGATTAAACGGGTATTATATTTTATTATACATATTTTAAATACATACTGTTCAAGATACTTTATTTCACAATGAGCATTAATAAAGAGGCTTATGTCAATTCTAAACCAGTTGAAGTATTCTAGGATTTGTGAAATGGCTCAGCAGGTATGGGCACATGCTGAGGAGATGGATGACTTGAGGTGGATTCTCAGGACCCATATGTTGAAAACTGATCATTTGTAAAAGCAAAAATTTAGCAACAGTTTTTTGATATTGTTTACAAAGGAAGTTACATCCAGAGATGTGCTAGTTTGCTTTTGTCAACTTGACACAAACCTAGATATATTTCAGAAAAGGGAATTTCAATTGAGAAACCACCTCCATCAGATTGGCCTGTCGCCATGGAGTGCTTTCTTAGTGGTTGATTAATGTAGGAGGACTGATCCCACTGTGGACATTGTGATCCCCAGGCAGATGGGCCTGAGCTGTTTGAGAACGGTACTCAAGCAAGCCAGGTGGAGCCAGTTCTAGATCCTGGATTTAGTTCCTGCTTCCAGGTTTCTGCCTTGAGCTCTTGCATTGGTTTCCCTTGATGGACTGTAATCAGCTAAAGACTCCCTTACCCCCAAAGAGAAAGAAAGCTTAAATTGACTCCATCAAGCTGTTCTCTGACTTGTACATGTGTGCTACAGGACTCCTGTGAACACACACACACACACACACACATAGTAGTAGTAGTAACAAGAACAACAATAACAATAAAGTTACCTTTTATAGTAAAGATGCTAGTATCTAGGCAAAAGGCATTCTGGTTGTCTACATTAGAAACAAGTGCTGTTGGCCACAGTGCACGTTGCATTGTCTCACTGATTATTGGAGACAGAATGGCTACAGGGGAAAAAGTACACTGTTTTGGTTGCTCTCAAGAAAACAATAATGTCCAGTTTGGTGACCTTGTTTCTTTAATATAAGTTATTACTGAAAATACTAGTGGTTAAGTACAAGTAAATACAGATTGGACCAACCATACCGAGTTACACATCTCAGTGATGAATTCATGCCTTCAGATTTATTAACTTGTAACTCATTTAAGCCTCCTAGAAGCTGAGAGCCATGATTCTTTTTGAAAAAGTGGAAAAACTAAGGCACAGACATTCATCAGTGTAAGGCTGCCTATAGAAGCTTCTTCCTTACCTACTGTGCTCCTTGCTGTCTGTCCATCACTGTGATGCAGTCCTTAAGATACATAATTTAAGAAAGAGAAGTCATATGTCACTTCTGATCTCATAGGTTTCAGTCAAGGCTAGTTGAGTCTGCTACTTCAAGCTTCAGGCAATGCGACACCACCATGGTGGAAGGAGACAGGAAAAAAAGAGGCTTTTCTTGTCATGGCAGCCAAAGAGAGGAGGCAGGCAGAGGAGGAGCTGGGAACTCATCCCAACAAGTATGCCCTAAGTCACCTACCATAGCTTGTTGAACTTTGAATTCGCCCATGGGTTTTCCCTCTTGTGAAGTTAATATCATGTAATCTAGTCCCTTACCGTCACTGACAGCTAGGGACCCTGCCTTCAACACATGAGTCCTTGGAGCTCCTAGCCAAACTGTAACAACTACTAAATTTTTTTTCTTGGCTTTATTAAATTACAGGATTTTTCTAAGTATTTGGATTTTGATAAGCTTTTCTATATATTACCTAATTAAACCAGTAATAAAAACACTAAATGTGTCTCACTTGTTTTAGAGTTTAAAACAGGCATTCTGACTGATGTCAGGGGGCAGAACTGTGCATGCCTGAGTGCTCCTCTCAAGTACTGACAGCAAAAAGAAAGTAAATCTCAACTACTGACCAAAAAGAATCACCCAGTTTAGAGAGAGTCTCACATTAACTCTTCACTTTGGGTCTTTTGTTTTCTCATTCTATGCATGTGGTGTCTCAGGCAGCCTTGCTTTAAAATCCTGAAGCATTGAATAACTATAAATACTCTTTGCACACAAATTCAGTTTTTATACAGCATACTAAGATTATCACCCAGAACAGTCAAACTGTTCTCAGAAACCAGAAGACATTTTACAGACGCTGTGGAGGGATGGTCTCTACAGAAGGTGTGGAGGGACGGTCTCTACAAGCATGTTTCTCTGAGATTTACTTGCACTGTGTTGGCTCAGCTCAGGGAGGATGCTGTTACACTGGAGCCGTAGCACATCTTAGTTTCAATTCTGTATTTATGTTCATCTTTCAGATCTCCAGACTTACCCCCCCCACCACCATTTCAGCACCTTTTTACTCTACTCTAATAGACACATACACTGAGTTTATAATACAACTTTTTCATTAATTTCTTTGATCTGTTATATGTAGATATTTTAACTTCATCATAGGGGCATACTTTGTTCTCCATGTACTGACTGTTCTATCAACAATGGATAAGGAAATTTAGAGAGTTTATTGTGACACACAGTGGCTATTGCTGTGTGTAAAATAGTAGAGAATATTATTTATGATATGGTTTTGTGAGCCAATCAGGAATAGGTGGCTTAGTATTTCTATGAGGCACACATTTCTGATTTATCTGGAGCTTTAAATTATATATATATACACTATATATGTATATACATTATATATGCATATATACATAATTTAAATAATAAATATAATAAAATAATATAGTATGTACATATATATCATGTGTTATATATTGTATGATATATGATACATGATATATCATATACCATGTATATTATATCATAGATATATATCACGTATATATCATATATCATGTATCATATATTATATTATGTATAACACATTATATATATGTACATATTATATGAATTATTTTATTATATTTATTGTATAAAAATATGTGTTACATATATAAATTGTATATGTATTGCATATAAGTTATATATATCACCCCAATATTTACCAAGGCATCAACATAATGAATCATGTAGGTGTTGAAGGAAAGAGCCGAGTTTCTTCCAAATGAACAAAGATGTTGGGGCAGCATGAGTGAAGAGTGACTGGTAAGGTTAGTAAAACAAGAGTATCCCTGACCCTGCAGGATCAGGAGTTGCTTTGAAAACCAAAAAGCATCTTTTTAAGGAAAGGAATCCTCTTAGAATCCTTATGAACATGTGAAGTGGTAATGATCAGAAGCTTAAAATGCAAACAAATGCAGGCCTCCTGAGTCAGAAGGGGAATAGTGACTTGATTTTAAGGAAACTCCAGTGGAGGGAGTGGTTGACAAACATGGACAGGGGCTAGGCAGACATGTCTAGGTGAGCAAAGTGAGAGTTCCCTACAGGTTTGGCTTGAATGGCCTGTTCGCTGAGACCGCAGAGGCTGAGGAGGAGTGCTGAAGCTGGGCTGAAGGAGGTGATCATGTTCATAGTTTCATTCTGAGTGGAAGAGTAACATAGATTCACCTCTCGGGAAGTTCCGGAAGTCATGCTTTGATTGGGACTGAAGCAGCAGTCTGAAGGTCGTGAACTGAGATAGTTGTACAATTAATTATTTTTTAATATAAATCAAAATAGTGAATTAATCTGGCAGCTGTGTTTCTTAACCACTTAATTCCCCTTGCCACGAGCCATATACCCAGCAAGTATTATTCCATCCTAGACCTCTAAACCAGTCAGGCTTCTTCCCAGACAATATGTTCATCCTCTTGAATCTTTTCAACCTTTCTTGATCTGGCTCTCTTCTTCTGATGTTTTCTGACCTCTCCTCCTGGCTCCCTCCTTCACTTCCTCTTTATTCATCCAGGAATCGGAAGTCTCACCTCCTGTCTTTAAAGCTGTGTATTGGCTTTTATTGACAAGGTAGCAATGAGGAGCAATGTTTATACAACCTTGAGACTGGAGCATCTAAGAATAAACATAAGAAAGCCATGTCTGGATTGTAATAAGATATGAGGGCACAGACGTTGGCATTTGAATAACACAAGGGTAAACTTTATACAATGTACTAAAACATTACGCCTGCAGACAATGACCTCTACTGGATGAGATTTGAAAGCTGAGAGGAGATGTGGAGCATCTGAGATAGGTGTCAGAGAGGTTGTTTATACATTATACGTACATGATGGTGGAGAGGGAAGAGTCACACATGAACCTGGGAAGCCAAGAGAGGTGTTTTGAGAGGTTGTGGTGCTCTGCACAGACACAAAGTTGGTTTAGCTAGTAGACTTAAAGGAAACAAAAAAGAGAGATTAGAAAGGATGTGATCTAGGTTCACTATTGTATGGATTAAGAAACTAAGAATGTCACTGTTTTTATATGTATAAAGGATAAAGTGTGCAAATTTAATAAATTATACCTCCACCATGTTTTTAGAGAAATTAATTTTTTTTGTATTTCTGAGCTTTGTTATCTCCTATGCTAGAGATGCGTTGGGGATTTTGCTATTGTTTTGGTTTTGTTGGTTGGTTGGTTGGTTTGCTTGATACTATTTGAAAACACAACTAATTTGAGTTAATATAGTTCTAAGTTTCTAGGGTTCTCATTTATCAGGGATTATTTTTTATTCCTTGCTATTATCTTGAAAATAACTGATATTTACACTGCTATTATGCTTTCTCTGGCTCAGAATCCACGTGTGCATGGAACTGGGCATGTTATCCCATCACCTGCCTTTTCCTCATAAAACTGAGACTGACAGCTCCATCCGCCTTTTAGCCTTTTCTCCTTTGCAAAAAACCCCATTTTGGATGGTCATCAGGTCCCTGGGCAGATCACCCCTCACCATTTCTGCATAACCTGTGTTTGCAAGCTAGTTGGCTCTTTTTAAAATCACAGAAAAGTCAGTTTTAACATTTCTAGTTTAGAGTAATTTTTGCATGCCACGTGATGTTCCTAAAGTACCGGCTCTGGTCCAGACGATCTAGAAGTCCGTAGGCTTTGAATGCAGCAGGTGAACATTTAACAGAAAGGCAGAAACTTTGGGCAAATTTACTGAGTAGACTTACCATCCCACAGGCAAAGTTTTTGTCTGGTTCTCGTGGAGTCTGCTACCACACTGTTGTCAGACCATGGGGAATGCATGCATAGCCACCACCTGTCAAGCCATCTGAGGAGAACATGATCTGTGTTTTGAAGTCACAGCTTCCTATGATTTCAGCTGCAGCCAGGAGACTGCAATATCAAACAGTGAAACTCCAGAAAGAACATGCCAGAGCCACATCAGCTGACTCACCATGAGAAATAGCAGTGTTCTATCATAGGCCACTGAATAGGTAAACCAAATAATAAATTTTAGAAGTAATAAACTAAAATACCTTTAGACAGTAAAAAGGTGTCATTAACTTGGACATTGTACAATGCTAGCTAGAGCAAGTGTTGAACAGTGTACAGTGCTGAGTGTGCCCAGGAGTGAAAATGTGTAGCCTAGTTCTGCTGCTTGTTTCTGTGTCTTTAAAAAGATTTACTTGTTTGTTGATGTATTTATTTGTTAATTTTGTTCTTTTAAGGCAGGTCTTTCTTTCTAGTCCTGGCTGTCCCAGAACTTGCTGTATAGACCACGCTAGCCTCAAACTCAAAGAGATCTGTCTCTTGCCTCCCAACTGCTGAGATTAAACGCATGCACTATGCCTGGCAATGTTCCTTTTAAAGACTGTTTTAAGAATTACATACATGAGGCACTACTGTATTTACATATTTCTGCCCGTTTCTTTCCCTGCTTAGATCCTCTCCTATATTCCCCATACAGTGCATGCACTTACATACTTACATAGTTATAGTGTGTGTGTGTGTGTGTGTGTGTGTGTGTGTGTGTGTGTGTGTGTG
>JANHMN010000008.1:5056399-5071432 GCA_030674055.1 Rhabdomys pumilio
GTGTGTGTGTGTGTGTGTGTGTGTGTGTGTGTGTGTGTGTGTGTGTGTAAAACTTACTGAATCTGTTTGGTGGAGCTCCTGTGTCCTTGTGTTTAAGGCTGACCACTAGGGATTGAATAACCTGTCAGTGAGCTCTCCTTCTTCTGAGAGCTCTCCCTCTCTCCACAAAGATTAATTGCGTATCATCTGAGGGTGATGCTTTGTGAAATTTCTCAAGTTGATGTTGGCATCATCATAATGGCAGCTGGTCCTGCCATTATGCAAGCACACTGGGAAGGGTCCAGGGTGTAGCTCTGCCACATCTAGATGATTATTGCCCATAGCAGCTGTTCCAGTCCTCTGGCTCTTACAGACTTTCTGCCCATCTTCCACTATTTTCCTAAGTCTTGGGTGTAGGGAATGTGTTTTAGAAGATCAAATGAGGCTGAACACCCTAAAATCAGTCAGTCTAAGAATTTTGAGTAGTTGTGACTCACTATAACAAAAGAAGCTTTTATGATGAGGTATAAAAGTTATACTTACCTGTGAGTCTATGGATATGTTATTCAGAATAGGTAATTAGAAACTGTATTGGTAAAGTTCTTTGTTGAAACCTTTGTAGGGATGTAAAGCTAAAAATTTCACTCATAGGATTGCTTTTAATGTTTTAATCTGTTAGAGTCCAGTGACTCCATCTGCTCCTGGGCATTTTTTTTGTTTGTGTGTTTGTTTGTTTGTTTGTTTTGTTATGTTTTTATCAGAAGGCTTTTCACTGTTTTGGTATCTTTATTTGTCATGTGTCTATTTAAGTTGATGTTTTCTTCAGGCTTTAACTTTGGTTTTTCCCCTGGTCTAGTGTTGGATTCGGGCTGGAAGCTGTTAACAGAGAAAGGCAATCAACAGTCCTAACCAATTGTAAAGCCCAGGCACCACAGCAAGATGCATATAGTCAGTTAAGTCATGACAAGCAACACATTTTTGACTTGTGTGCCTTAGTTTAGATAATGGGATAACAGCATCTTTTCCTTTAGAGAAAAGCTTTTCCTAGACTCCATGTGGCCTTTCCTCCTTCTCCCAGTGCTCCACAACCGGTGGTGAATACTAGTGCCTACAACTTAAAGACTCTGCTCACATCTACAGTAACAGAAAGGCAAGAGTCAGTGTTACTGCTCTCCACCCCACATCTGTCAGATGGCACCTGGGGACTGGTGTGACAGCTGGAATATGCCCAATGTTTTAACTGAAGGATTGGAGGGACTTTGTTATAATTTGAACATAGAAATAATGAAAAGTGAACAGAATTTCAAGTATTTATAGAATATTTAGTGAAGTTTTTAATGGCAATATGATAGGAATAAAATTCATCTGTTATAAGTTGTAAATACTTATGGTGGCTCCTATTTGCTTGTTAGTTAGTTGCTTAGTTAGTTTTGATTAGCTCACAGTTTCTTAAAAACTCAAAGCAAAATTTCTCATCTTGGGCATCTCTGACAGTTTCTATTTAACTTTGTTTAACATTTAACATGGACTTCAGTTAGATGTTGCCATCAAGGAACTCATAAAGACACCTCTTTGACAAATGGGTTACCAATTGGATCTTCTTAAGATTTGAAAGAATATTATGTCCATGACACATGTTGTATATAGAAGGATAAGTTAGAGGGAACTATCACAGTCACATCAGGAGAGGGATAGTGAAGGTGGTACAGGAAATGCTGAGAAAAATCTTGTCAACAATATAAGAAGAAGGTGCTATCAAGGAAAGGTCAGAAAAAGAGAAAGATTGGTAGAGATAAATATATAGGATGAGAAGAAAAGAACAGAATAGTTTAGCTTTTCTGGGCTGGAACTCAAAGAGACTGAGGGACCAGTAGAAATGATGTAATGCCACAGCAAATGGACAGAGGGCCAGCTGTCAACATCTCTAGGGAAAGTCTCATCCCATGGTTTGTCTTACTCCTGGAGTTTGAGAATATTTGTAACCATATTAAAAGTTCTGAGGTGTGCAAGATACATTTTATTGTAGTCTGCCTAACATAGCATTTTCCTGGAATAGCACAAGAGGAGTACAACATGAATAATCAAAGAAGAGAGGAAAAGACTAATTCATTTAGAATACTGACATTTCACTGTAATGAAGGGCAGTTTATGAAATTCTGGTCTACCTAACCCAGACATAGCAATACTTGAGAAGATCTACTTGGATCATGAATCTGCTACAAAACAAACAAAGGCAGTCAGGCCTCTTAGCTCCTCACTGCCCATAGTTCACAGTTCAGCGGCTGCCTCTGAGGAAGCTGGACTCCCCACCATTTCATCACTCTGCACCCCTTCTTTCCCAAGGCACATGTGTCCAGTAGGCTTCAGCCAGTCATGACTACATTCTTTTCCCCAATTGAATATATTTGCTAAGTCTGTAGGACTATGTAAAGATAAAATTAATGGAATGCAAGCTGTCTCAGCTTATTACCTTACCTGCTCTTTCTCAAGCAAATTTACTTTGCCTTAAAGCTTTTAGCAGGTTTTCCTAACAGCCGTCTCTCACAGTGTCACTGGTGCTTTTGACTGCACTCTCTTGGCCCAACTCTCTACCTTTCTATGATCCTTCTTCATGTCTTCATTCTTAGTTTGCTCACTCATTCCTCCAGACACACTTGCCAGATGGTTTTGTATTTTATTCTTATTGTAAGTTTTTTCTGTAAAAAGGACAGAGACTCTCTGAATAGATATTCATCAGCATCAAAAGGACCATATTTTACAGCCTAGTCTCAACTGCCAGGAATCCAGATCTAGATATGCCCAGATGCAAGGCAAGTACCTGTTTTGGACATTTGGTTAGTCTACATAGAAAACATAGTGTGTTTGATGGGAACCTAACAGTGTGGAAGACAAATCAGCTAACTTAGCCCTGTGGAGACCAAGCAGAGTGCAGCCAGGAAGTCTGAATGGACCATAGACCATGATTATGAGCATTCAAGAAAAGGCACAGAGGTGGGAAGGCCATGCTACATAACTGAGTGCTATGTGCGGGGATGTTAAGTTGTGTAGGCCATGCTACATGAAGAGAGCTGTATGCTCTGAAGCTAAGTGTTTTGTTGAATAAAGGAAAGTCCAAAGTAGGAGAGAGCATGGAGTTCTGGGGAGAAGTAGAGCACAGGGTATGGGGTTAGGCAAGTTCTGCAGAGTTGTGGAGGCTTTTGTACCAAGACAGGAAGACAAGATTGAATCCACAGTATTATAAGTCCACAGAAGATTTTATTGGTTTCCCAGTGAAAGAATGAAGCAATAAGATAAGCTATAAGCCTTAGGGTTCCCTTGCTCATTAGAAATAAGTCTATAAAATAAAAACAGATGTTCACCCCAAACAACTCTCTCCTTCTTAAACTCTTTAAATTTTTTTATATTGAATTATTTTTTTATATTACAAAAGTGGTCTCACAGGTTGAAACTAATACCACTTTAACTCAGTTTCTAAGGCTGCAGTTATTGATAGTACTACGAGGACAAAATTATAGGGGTGTGTGAGTCAACTTTATTTTCTTTTGTTGGGACAAAATCCCTAAGATAAGCAACTGAAAAGGAGAAAGAGTGCTCCTGGCTCCTGGTTTGAGAGACTAGAGCCTTTGACTAACATTTTAAAAAATTGTATAAAAGTAAAAAGGAAAAGGGGACATGGGATAGGGGTTTCCTAGGGAGGGGAAATGGGGAAAGGGAATGAATCTGAAATGTAAATAAAATATCCAATAAAAAAAGAAGCTATATCATTGATAATTTATAGGTGCAGATTCCTTGTCATATCTAGAAGACAAAATCTTGTGGAAGACTTCCTGTTCCTCTGACTCTCACAACTTTCTGGCCCTCTTTTCTGTGATATTCTCTGAGCCTTAGGTATAAATGTTGTGTTATATATCTGTCTACTGGGGATAGACACCCCAAGGTCAGTTGTTCTCTGCATTTGACTAGTCATGGCTTTCTGTAATGATTTCTTACTGCTGCAAAAGAAGCTTTTTAAATAAGGATGAGAGGTACAAATAACACTAAGGTATTTGAAACATCTATAAGGACTCATATTATTTTATATTTACCTAAAGTTACATGATATATATGTGTGTGTGCATGTCTGTGTGTAACTGTAAGTGTATACATTATATATTTTTAATGAAGTTATTTCACTTGGGATGATTATGCCTCCTCCAAGAGGAATCTAACAAAAACCCCAGTACCAGGCATGAAAAACCTCCATTTGAGTTGTTGGTCAGGGGAGTCCTAGAGACTCCTAAAACAATATAGGCTATTACCGTTTCACTTGGTTGTTTTTTAGAAGTTGAAGGTCCCCATTGCTGAAGACACCACACTCCTGGAACCCAGGACGAGGAGGATTTGAACCGGATCTGATCCAAAAGCCTCCTCCATGAGGATGAGCTTTTATCATACCAGAAAGTGCTGTGCAAGCTACCAAGGGAAAAAAAGCAATCAACAGTCCAACCAGGCTGTGACCCCTGTGAACCACAACAGTAACCTGTCATTCTTGGTTTGTCACAATGACAGAAAGTCTACGTTTCTATTATTAAAGGACGAGAATAAATATTTACATCAGCCAAATTAATAACCTACGCCAGCTCTCTAGACATATGCCAGTTTTCTTGCTAACTGAAATGTCCTGTATTTTATTGCTAGCATCCCCATATGGAAATAACATTTTAAAAATAAACAAACAAAGCCCTGTGCCTAGTTAAATCCTGTCCTCTTATTTATCAATCACTGAGTCCTTGGCCAAGGACTTTGTCTATGAATGATTACTGTATATTGCACGTTTTACTGAACTGAACTCAGTAGGTCACTGTCTCTCTCAAATTACAGAATCCTGGAGCAAAACGGGTCTGCTTATTCAGTTCCAGCAGGCCTAGCTGTCTGCTCAGTGCACTGCAGGAACTCACTAAGCGTGTACTGAGCTGGCTATAACGCAGGAAAGCCTCTATTTGGGCATCAGGAATATATTACTCCAGATGTTTCTTCAGTTCAGGGACACTCCAGCAGCTTTGGGGTCTGACCCAGATTCATCCTTTTAAAGGCCTGTGTGCCATGGTACCATAGAACAACTTCATGTCCCTCTAGAGTCCCTATGTAGTAATTTATCCAGCTGTTTCAAGGATGCATAGTAACTCTTGTGAAGCTGGTACATGAACAAAGAACCCTTGCAGAGTAGCTTGAGGGTTTAGCTAAAATATATTCTATAAGTATTTAGCATTTATGCTGATTGCTGCCTTCCTACCACTGCATTATCTTTAGACTTTAATAATACACTGCAAGATTAAATGGAAAAGTGTGGCCCATGCTGTCTGAGTTTTGTTTTATGAAAGGCAGTATAGAGCTAATTTTAAAAGAAATAGACATTATTCTTAGGAAAATAATATAATTTCCTATATTATTTTCTTTCCAAACAGAATTTTACTTATTTTTTACTCTATTCAGAGAGCTCTAATTACTAAAGTATCATTGGAGTCTTGAAATAAAGATATCTATTTATACAAATCCCCATTAATAGATTCCAAAAGCAGTGATACACTGAATAAAGCTCATACATAATTTTTTTTCTTTTATTTTTTTGGTAAAGTTATCTAATTACATTTTCAAAATCTGTGTAGATTTTTCAGTTTAGAATTCAGTTTAGAAGTAAAAGTTGTTTAATATAAGACATAGATAACCTCCCTGGGGTCTTCTTGTGGGCCGTGTGCAAAGGTGGGGAGGCACAGGTACACTCTCTCCTGTTAAAATTTTTCAATTTTTCAAAAATTTTCTCAGGTTCAGGAAAGTATGTAGTTTATCCAGAGTCATCCAGAAGTGATCAGCGTCAAGAAAAGAAATTATATATCTTTGTGATGTTAATTTTTATTATATCTGTACAGTTATCACACTGTTATACTGCAATCCATTCTGTAATATATAATCCAGTTTCTTAGAATTACCATCAGTTTCCCCTTCAGCTCCGTAACCACAGTAAGTCATAGGTCAAGTTGATATAAAAGTCAGAAAATGTCCCTGTGACCCAGCCTCTGAAAGACCTCTTGGAGCCATTTGTCAAACACTTTCATGCCAATATTTTAGAGTTTGGAAAGTGTCTAGATTTTATTGTTGATATTATTCTAGTACCATGAAGAAAACTGAGACCTTCAGAATGTAAGTTCTCAACCTCCCTATTGCTGCAACCCTATACCTCATGTTGTGGGGACCCCCTCCAACCATAAAATTATTTTGTTGCTACTTCATAACTATAATTTTGCTACTGTTATGAATCATGATATAAATATAGACATGGGGATACTTTGATATGTGACACACAGGTTAAGAACCTCTGATTTAGGTCATCTATTTGGGCTTCAGCTCAAAATGTGAATATGGATGTCTTCATTTGCTCTCCAAGAGACGCCATTAGTCATTAACTCAACAGTCGACTGAGCCTATGCTGAAGTAAGATCTGCTGGTCCTGACTGATGATGTTGGGACTCATCATCAGTCCCAGTTTGATGACTAGATCAAATCTGTGTGCTCTGTGCCAGCCATCTTTTATTACCAAGCAGACTGTTTCCTGCTGTGGTCCTAGATTCGAACATTTCTATGCAGGCTTGGGTTTCCCTACTTCTGAGGAGTATATAAATATGATGCTCAGAAAAGTAAGTGTCTGTCTACCCAGTTCTGTTCTCAACTATAGATTACCTTTTATAATCATACTCATGAGAATGTCCAGGCAAATTATATATGCTATATAAGTGTCCTATATGGCAGGTCTCCCTAACAGGAAATATGAAGTTCAGATGTCATGTATTCATGTGACCTCTGTTCGTCTCTAGAGAATACTCAAATATAAATATTAAAAGGCCCATAGAGCAAAGTTTCAAGAGCAAACCTATTAGAACATTAGGTAAGATATTGTCTGGCTGGCAAATGGATGGTAATTTATACCATACACTCACATCTGTAATCTCAGCACCCAGGATGTTAAGGCAGGAGGACTGCTGCTAGTTCAATTCCATGTAGGCCTGAAATGTAGTGTAGGCTACTGTCTCAAAAATACATGCACACATCCATGTACATACACACACACACACACACACACACACACACACACACACACACACACTCCACACAGAGAGAGAGATAGAGAGAGAAAAAGAGAGACAGAGAGAGACAGAGGCAGAGAGGAGAGAGTGAGTACAAGGGAAAGCCTTTTTTTCTATCATGAAGATTTGATACTGTTAAATGTATGTGGAGTCAATTATGTCTGCATGTGTAATTTAATTTCTTTTATCAGTACATTTTCAAGGTTGTAAATAGAGATAATAGGAATAAGAATTAAGGGCAGATTTCCAAACAGTTTTTCATCACCAAATGTTATTTATTTATATTTTTAGGTCATATCAGACAGATATATTGTTTTCCTAAGGACTTTTTATGGAATTATGATTTACAGTGATTATGATAGAACTGATTGCTTGTGTCCTTGATGCTGGATTGTAACAGATGAGTAGATTGCTGGTTTCTGATTTGCTGTTCTGGAAACCAAAAAGTGTGGGGCAGGATGGCTGGGAGCACTCTGGAGACTGGTAATCAGGTCTGAAGTCATTCGCCTTGGGTCGGTAGTTGACATAGGGCAAATAGTGACATAAACCATTCATGCAAGGACTAGTTATCACCAAGTCAGATACTCCTAGGTGATTCTTTTCTGCTTTGCTCAGAAATGCCGGACTTTTCAGAAGCTCCTTAAACATCAGGACTACATTGAGATTTACCAAGTACCTGTTCATACCTCTGTAGTCTTTAACCCTAGACATGGCCCAAGTCAATGACTACCATACATGTTAATACACAACAGGCTGCACGTTGTAGTAGTGAATCCAAAACTACTTTCTGTTGCATTGGATTAGTCTCTTAGATCTAAAACTTTGCTGTTGCTGCACTTCATGTATTTAGGAGCATAGGCACATGTGCGCCCTCACCTTCCTGTGATGCCCAGTGCCTGCTGCTGCCTCCCTTTAGTGAATGAATACACTTGGCTCTCTATGACAGTGTGAGTCTAGTTTAACATTTTGATGCATTGTACCTGTTGTGTTTATTTGGCTCTGTAGAGGCAACAGACTAAAGGGTCTAACCATGTGTCTTTAGACATGTAAGCAGAGATCATGTCAATGCCAAGAAAGTGTCCTTCCACCTCAAAACAGCCATTAATATGGAGAGCAATTTATCACCAGTTAATATATGACTCATGGACAGAATTTTGAGCTTTTTAAGTATTCAGTTCTATATTTTCCAATTGGCTAGACATGACTGAGCCCTCAACCTCTGTCTTTTGCTGAGGCTCCTGAATGCTAAATGTTCCTTGTCATGTAATCCTGAACTTCAAGTCTCAGGAGTCTGCTAATTAGCCTCATAGTTCTCATTTGGGACCTGTAGATATGTTATCCTGTTTTGGAGGTTGGTGGTGTATAACATCTTGAGAGTTGAGATACATGCTCACTGAATTCTCTCTGAGTTCCTGAGCCTCACTGTGGCTTCTTTCTCTGTATGAAATTATATTATAATATATATTATATATATCCAGAATTATATTAACTGGATCTTCTGCTGAGTGTGTTGTTTACAACGACCTTCCATGAGAATACATGAGTGCAGTAAAACACCAATCTGAACTGCAGTTATGAAAAGAAAGGGACTGGGTGGTGGTGATGCATGTCTTTCATCCCAGCACCTGGGAGACAGAGGCCTCTGAGTTCGAGGCCAGCATGTTCTATAGAGTGAGTTTGAGGACAACCAGACTAAACAGAGAAACACTGTCTTGAAAATCAAATGAAACAAAATAAAAGAGAGGGGACAGTGATGAGGAGATGGGAATGGCGAACTGGCAGCTCTTCTTACGTGTTCGTGTTCCTTGTGCAGCGACTGTATCTCTAAACCAAGCAACAGACACTGAAATCTAAAGCAACATATCTGTGAATAAAAGAGTAGTTCAAATTTGAGGTGCCATTCCATGGGATTTTCTGTGCCTTTTATCTTACTAAAAATAAAGACATTGGCTTAAACCAGTCTTCTACCTAACACATTCTGAAAGAGTTAGGCCATTTCTAATAGCCTGAGAGTTCATAAATAGTCTCTCTGCCAAATGTTCGTCCTTAAACAAAAGAAACCAGAAGCACCCACTGCTAAGGAAATACATTTCGTCTGCCCAAGTCACTTTTCTGGTTCTTCCCTGTGCTTCCAGCGCTGAGATCCATGTCAGTTGGACTGTGAAGCTTCATCTTCATTCTTTGGGGAAAGAGTTAACTAAATATCTCCTTAGTGCTGATCCTAGACAAATAAGTTCCTTCCGAAACTGAGATCACAGACCACAACTGTCTTGAAATGGGATGAAGGATTGAAGCATGGGAAGGGTTATGTTAGCAAATCCTTTCTATTTAGAATGTTATCCTTCCAAGTGGCACTTGAGGGAAACTTCAGGGACAATGCCTACAGTTCCTAGATTAAGTCCCATCTAAGTGGGATGTGTCTTCATCCCATCATTATGACTTAGGAGAATTCAGAGGGTATCTGCACGTTGTCTTGCTATATAATCATGACCCTTCTGTTTTACTGAAAAATACAACTTTCTTGAATATAGGACTGTCAGTGTCAAATTCAGGCTAGTCCTGGACAGATATGCAGAGTTGACCACACCTATGGTAGTTCTTGAAATGCACTAATGAGCGCCTTCACAAGGAGACAGAGACAACCTAAAGCAGGTTGGAAGAAAGCTAGTGCTTTGTTTTCCAGAACCGAAATTTAGAAGGTTGAAGAGAAGTGAAATACACACCCGCTTGGTGAGTTTTGTGTAATATCCCTAAATATGATGGAATGTTTCCACAAATCCTCATTTGTGAAATAACAGGGAGCTCAAATGTACGTATAGTTAACAAAAACAAAGTGTTGGGTAAACACAGTAAAAAGTGAACTCATTCATTTTCTGAATTTAAATTGTTGTAAAGTTGCCCTCGGAATTTAAAAATATTAATTATTTTCAGGTTGTATATGAAAACATCTTCACTTATTAGAGTAATCTTATTTTTAAGACTTTTTATGATTTTTTTCAAATCATTTTTTGACTTTGAGTTAATTCAGATTTAATAAATCTTTACCAGGTCAGCTCTGAATTCTCACCTGTGCAAACAGACATGCTAGTTGGATTTTTTTTTTCTCCCCAGAATTTTCTGAGCCTTGAAAGAGATGCATTTCTGATCCTAGCTCCCGCCATCTGTGCAGGGTGTTGACTCTAGATATAGTTCACACTGACATGACTTCCTCTGACTTTTGCCCACTGCTGATGGCTTCTTTTTACCTGTTGACATGAACTTGGCTGCTTGGGAAACCCTGCTGGTCATGCGGGAATTAGCCACATGTGCAATAGCAGCTTTGCGCTATGCTCCTATTATTTTCAGAATGGAGTAATTGGAGAAGTATGTTATTTCTTTAGAATTAGGTCTTTCTTTTGTAAGGATTTGCATTTACATAATCGTTTTCTCCTACAGACCTCTGAATAAACTGTATGGTTTTATTGAGAAATGGATTACACTTGCCATCATCACATGTCAGACCTGTGCTTGTTAGTTTTGGAATCAGGCAGAATGAATTAATTATTTTCTCTGGACTCTAGTTAGATATGACTCTTATATATGAGAGTTGATGACTGTGTTGAATTCTACTTTTTGTCATTTCTCTTTTTATACAATTCTCCTCAAATGTATGAGAGTGTTTTTGATGTGTTGTCTACTATCTCCTTGTACTCGGAACCATGGTCATTTCTCATGATGCCATGCATCAGCAGCACCTCACCTGCACAGCAGCACCTCACCTGCACAGCAGCACCTCACCTGCACAGCAGCACCTCACCTGCACAGCAGTATCTCACCTGCACAGCAGTATCTCACCTGCACAGCAGCACCTCACCTGCACAGCAGCACCTCACCTGCAACAGCAGCACCTCACCTGCAACAGCAGCACCAATGCAATCTGGACCTTGTTCAGCCTTTCCCAAATATGTCTACTAATTAGAATCATCAAAAGTCCTTTAACAGTGCCAAAACCTGGCACACAACCCCAGTATGAAACCCCCTCTCTTTGGAGGTGGGCTATAGGCATCAACAGTTTTGGAGATCTTCTGTTGATTTCAACTTTTAACCAGGTATGGGCTGATGCTTAGCCTGAACCCGTTGTCTTCATTGAGCTGGGAATCATTCTCTTCCTTCATGGTGGTGAAGTAAATTTTGAAGTGAACATTCAACAGCCTCGGTCTCTGCTCACAGGGACAGAAGGAAGGGAAAGAGCTTTGTAGGTAGCCAGCAGTCATGGTCATAGAGTGCCCTTGAGTCTTAGACAGTATCATGTGAAATACATTCTCTCTGCCCGACAGTGTGACCTTTGGCATATTTTTAAACCATTTCTTCATCTGTAAACTGAGCCTAACATAGAAAATTACCAGCATTGCTTAACAGATTAATGGAAAGGAAATATTTAAGAGATTCTACCTTCTTGCCAGATAGCACATAGTAGGCCCCGAAGGGAGGCCAGCAGTGAACTGGGAGAGAAGTATCAGGGCAGGAGGCGCAAACAGGCCTCGCCATCACTGCTGCTGCTGCAGTTAGCCCCTCAGGATGCCCATCTTAGAGAAACCTGTACCAGATGTTCTCCCCTGTGGCTACACTTGACATTACAGTCAGTGCCTGGCCATGTCCAGTTCAGTGAGTGGGGCTTTTGGGGAGTGGGCTTCAGGCATCTGTAGTTATTAAAAATATTCCCAGGCAACCCGAGTGATCAGGCTGGGTGAAATACTGTGGTCTACAATCAGCACAGAATGAGGGGAGTGTTTATTCTGCTCCTGGTTGTCTTGCTGCTCTAGGGGCTGACTGAGATCATGCATGTAGCTCTAGCAAAGCTCATTTTGAACTAGTTTGGATGGCCCTTGCCTGTCTTATGCCTGATAAGGTCTTGTACACCCTGTACATGTAATTGGACTTCCTGACTAGCCACTCATTTTACAAATTACTGCATGGTCCTTAAAAAAGGAAGGAGTCAGGAAGGGAGCAGGTGTCTCCTTACAACACTTTTATAAAAATGTGATTCCATTCACTGTGCTTATTTTTAGTTTCCTATATGTGGATTGTGCAGTTCATTCTCCTGGTTTATAAGAAGTGTGTTTTCCATTAGCTACAATGCAGAAGCAATTACAGACATGCTGTGTAGAAACCTGCTTTAAATATTCTCTTAGCTTTCAAAGGGTTCCCTATGAGTTGTAATTTTTAGGTGCTTTGTTTACTAGTCCAAGGGTGTGTTTTGTCATATGTTGAAGGACCACACTGGCTATAAAAAATAAGACTGTGAGCAAAAACCCAGAGAAGCTGTAAACATCTGTGAGAGCTTGCTCCGCAGGGCTGTTTGTTAGAGGGAGGCTCAGAACACATTGATTGTGTGCAGCTGGTGATACATGTGCTCTCACAAATGGCCATTAAGAGGAGCTGTTAGATATATGGGTAGCTGTCCTATGGGCTGTAGATCTGCCCCATTGGCTGTATGTACTAGAAACTAGAAGGGCCACACTCCCAAACTCTCCTCTAAATTGTAGCTCTGATTCTGCACAGACTTGATATTTTACAGAACACAGTAGTAATTTTTTGACCACACAGTCTCTCTATAGAAACTGGAGTTGGAGTCTGCCATGCTAAGAGAACTGGTCAGGGCTGGCCTGTGGTCAATGGTCAAGGATACTACAGGTCATGAAAAAGTTATGGTTGAGGTGCCATGGGAAACACACATACTGGTCTTGCTCCAGACACCTCTGCAGAAGAATTGTCAGACAGGTCTTGCTGTGGTCCAGGTGGAAAAAGTCAACCTGGTTACATGTGGTCTACACACTGTAGGCTCCATATGTCACCCTGGAAATGCAGGCTCAGGTGTTGGAAATCAGCTGCCTACCAGGCTGATCTCTGTGGCTGACAACAAGCCATCAGTAGAGCATGCAATCATTGCTAAGCAGCTGGCATGGCTCAATGTTTTACAAAGTCCATCCTCCTGATATTCAAAATGGTTTTCCTCAATAAAAAAGGCATGATCTTGGAAGGAGAGTTGTGTTGTTTCAAGTTTTATAATAACATGAAATCAGTGTTTTAAGTCTTTTAATTTTTATCATTAAAATTTTGACTTATAAAAATAGAGAGGATCAAGCCATGAATCCCCAGTGTGTCCTTGGTCACATCATACAAGTAGTTTTGCCTTATTGAATCTTCCAGTAGTATGAAATTGAAGACTTTGGGTATATTCTTGTAGAGGCATCATTTGCTTCAGAATTTGTTTTCCTGGATAATGATAAAATTGAGTCATAGGCATTCTATCAGCAAAGGCATTTTATTCTAAGTCCATGCAATTCAAAGCTATAGTGACTCCCTATGATAAGTGTAAATGTGCTGAGGAGTGTTATGTCACATCATGTTGGCATTGTGGTGATGTTCAGGCACATACTTTCTCCAGTTATTGAATTTTTATTATATTTTATAAAGGACCACACTGCAACAATCTACAACAGACAACTGCCATCTTTTAGTATACATAACAAAAAAAGCATTCTATAGAAGCTGTGCTTTGCCCTCCTCCTGAGATTTGAGCCAGTGTCTGGAAATTTGCTGAGATGGGTATGCTGCTGACATCTAGTGGATACTGAGTACAGTCTCTTCACCCAAGAATTACCTGGCCTTAAATTTCAATAGTTCCCAAGTTGAAGAAGCCTGTCCTACACCAATCTGAGTGGTTCAGGTTTGTCTGTGAACTGTCTGCAGAAGGATTGGCCGATGGGTCTTGCTGTGGTCCATGCAGAAAGAATCAACCTGGTTACCTGTGGTCTACACACTGTAACTTCTGTATTTCACCATGAATATCAATATGTCTGGCAGACCAAATTAAAAGGCCGAATTTGCTCCAGATCCTTTAAAAGTGTAACACAGCACTTCAGTTTACAAGATTCCACTTTTAGGTACAAACTTTAGTGGTTTGTCTGCAAGGTTAACAAATGGCCAGTCTACTGAAAATAATGGGGAAATTTTTCAAATTCTATGTGTATATAGATGTTTCATGTTTAAGAAATCTGCATCAAGTTCATGGTGGAGGAATTGTCAATTGATATTTGTGTGTATCTGTGCATGCTTGAGCATGTGTGTGTGACCACATGTGGGAATCATTGTGGGAATGTGTTCTGGGGACGAAACAGGTTGTCAGCTTAATGGCAAGTCCCTTTGCCCATTGAGCCATCTCACTAGCAGACATAATTGGCATGGCAATATTTTGTGCCACTTTAAAATATTTTTTGTTTATTTGACTATTTATTAATTTAATTTTTTATTTACTTTATCTTCCCACAGTCATAAGCAGTCCAAGCTGACCTTCAGCTTTCCTTATAGCTGAGAATGACCTTGACCGTGTTCCTCCTTTCTCTACCTCTCATGTGCAGAGCTTTAAAAATTAGAAATAACAACCAGGGCTGGGAGATGACTCAATATGTAAAGCATTTGATATGCACATGTATGGATCAAGTTTGGGTCCTCAGCAACCACATAAAAGATCAGGCAGTCCTAGGAGGCAGTTTACAATCCTAGCACTTGGGAGAAGACTGGGCAAGAAGACTAGCCTGAATCTGTGAACTCCAGATCAACAGTGGACCCCTCCTGAGTAAATAAAGTGGAAAACAAACAAAGAAGACCTCCACACATGTGTACCTACACACGAGCAGCAGTGCATACATGCAGATAATCACAGACTCCCCCATTAGTATTAAGACATGATCATCCAGGGAAATTCATCATTTTCCTAAACTCTAGACAGTGAAAGCATTAATAAATATAAAATACTGTAATCTAGAAAATAAAATTACATGAAATTAATTTGAAACAAAAGATAACTTTCATGTTCTAACATACCATTTATGCAGGCAAACTTTGTGTGTGTGTGTGTGTGTGTGTGTGTGTGTGTGTGTGTGTGTGTGTGTGT
>JANHMN010000008.1:5071442-5121611 GCA_030674055.1 Rhabdomys pumilio
TGTGTGTGTGTGTGTGTGTGTGTGTGTGTGTGTGTGTGTGTGTGTGTAAGAGAGAGAGAGCACTCAATAAGCTTCTTTCTCAAAGGAATTTGCAGCAAGGTTTATTAACGCATAACTGTTTGCCACAGCCTTCCTAAATGCCATCAAGAGTTGTTTAAATTTTTTTACATGTTAAGTTGCTGCTCCTTTGTATAGAAGGGCACCAGGGACTTACAACTGGTATTGTGCTGTTTATAAGCAAGTCACTAGGCACAAAGCTCCGTAAAGCCACCTTCTGAATGAGCTCTGCCAAATGTTGCTTTGATTAGAATAGAATAATTAGATGGCTAATTAATTCTGCCACTCACAGATTGCAGATTTAATTGATAAATAGATTGCCTCCAGTTAGTATTGATTCCCAAGTCACAAAGGACAAACTATTTCTCAATTAGACTGGGTAATCATTCAGACACAGCATAAACCTAAACCTAATCATTTAATGTTAATTAATATCTAGTTAAATACAGCTGATGAGTCAGAGTGTGTGATTCATTCTACATATTCCTCCATGAGAACATCAGAATCAACTCGCATTCCACTGCGTAGCGGCAGATTGTGTTTAGTCAAGTTCTCGCCGTGGACATCAGAAGAAAACCAGTGAGATTATTATGAGATCGATGCTGTGGATGAGCTCTTATCTAAGAGTGACAGTGCATTCACAAGCACAACAGTATTTCTGTTACTGAAACTAATGTCTGAGATTAAAAAAAATGTCAGCCTAAAAGAAGACACGGTTCATTTTGGCTTAGTGTTAGAGCTTTTAGTCACCTGACCCTGCTGCTTCTGATCCTGTCACATGGAGCATGAAGTTAGTTCTCTCATGGTGGCTAGGGGAGCAGAAAAGAAGTCGAAAAAGAAGACAAAAGCAGAGCCCCACAATTCATTTCAAGGAATAGCCCAAGTGACCTAATTTTCTTCCACCTGCTACCATTGTCCCCAAGTAGTGGCACCAATGGGGACCCAACCTTTCACACATGGGCCATTGTGGAGGACTTACTCCAAATCATAGCAAATGATATCTGAATATGCTTACCTATTTTAGCCACATGGGTCTCTATGTCACTTCACTTGTACCCTTGAGAAGATAAGAGATCACTCAGCTTCAAGTCTATTGACTTGACATAGGTTTAAGTGTCTTATGACTTCCTAACTTTTCACTATAATAGGGCTCCTTGTTGATAGTTTCTGTGTGACTGTATTAACCAGTCCTCAGTGAACCTAAGGGGAAGTGAATAAGAAAGGAAAATTAAAATTCCCTTGTACCTTTGGTCCTATGCATGGATTCTTGCTGCACAAGAAGGAGAAGACTACCTATACTCAGGAATGTTCCAGGGACAATGAAGACTTCACAGTTCTCAAAGAACAGGGTGGAACACACATCTCCTTCCATCACCTGTGGTATCCTGCAGCATCCAGCCTGGTCACTTGTCTCTCAGTGCTTGACTAGTGAACGCTGATGTTTTGCAGTAAGGCTGGTTAGGAGTAATGAGAAGTTAGTAGGATGAGGGCTGCTGGGTCTGGTTCGCTGGAACTACTTGCTGGATCAGGAATTCTCCAGTAGTGTGCTGCTGTTCTATAGATTGGAATTGCTCAGTCACTAGGTCTCTGACTTTCCTGGTGCTCTTTTCCCCTTGCCTGCAGGAGAAGCCCTACCAGTGCTCAGAGTGCAGCAAGGCCTTCAGCCAGAAGCGGGGCCTCGATGAACACAAGAGGACGCACACAGGAGAGAAGCCTTTTCAGTGTGACGTGAGTTGAGTTCTCCTTTTCTTCCCTGGTGTTCTGTGGTAACCTGTAGGATTCTCTTTGCCTGTGCATGCGTTTGATTTGTGTGTCTGTCAGTGCCTTGTGCTGCTCCTAACTCTTTGCATTCATATTCTATTCATCATGGCTTCTAGCAGCAAATATTGTGATTTTCTTCAGGAAATCTTTCAGTATCTGATTCCATGGAGCTGTTCTTCCAGGGTATAAATTGGGGAGAGTTTGAGGCAACTCAGTTAGACCCAAGTCGTTGACAAGTTAGTAACAGTTGAACCAATAGAATGAATATGACCAAAATATAATTTATGTGTGCCTGAGGTTCTTTTTTAAAATTAGAATATAAAAACTATATTTAGCTAATCATAGATGTTAAGTAAAAACTGAGTTTTCAGGATATGCACATAAATTCCTTTTGGTTAAACGGTGCTACTTTGTACATCTTCTATCTAGGAAGCTTGAATTGAACCAAAATATGTTGACATTGCTATTTACACTGTTATTGAAAGGAAAAAGTACTACTGTTTGTGGTAAATTTAATAAGAGCATTGATTGGGGAGAATGATTTCATCACCAGTGGTTATTGTTTATGTTAGTGGATCAACCCAAATATTAGAGAAGGCACCAGGGTGCATGTCCTTCACACACACACACACACACACACACACACACACACACACATTAAATGAAAAATAAAATATATTTATGTATATGTATAAGAGTATCAGTGGAATTTAGTATAAGAAGAACATTAAACTTGTGGTTTATGAACTAGCTCAGTAAAACAAATTCATTATAAATGCTGAGATTACTAGAGAGCACAATGCCATCAGCATGGTCCAGCAGGGAACCTGTGGTACAAGGAGTCCCTGTGAGAGAAAATTCACAGATGCTGGATGCTTTCCCTGTCGTATGAAGTGTCAGGTAGGCTAAAGCAACGGTATAGTTTTACACACAAAATACCTTCATCTCTGCACGCTGTGAGAAATCCCGCCTGCAGTGAAAGAAATGCGTGCACATAGAACACGGTCCTGAACTGGAGCTAGCTTAATTTCATTTGGCTTGATTCTTTTATAGAGACAGAAGCAATTTAAGTGACTTGGATATACAACCACACAAATAACCGTTTCAGGCCTAAAATAGCCTGTCTGTTGAATATGGACACTTTGCTTCCAGCATATACAACCTACGTCTGACGTGCCCAGAATAGTTTTGTTGACCATTGCTCTGGGTTGCTCTATGGTGTTACTTTTTAAGCTTTAATTTACTAGTCTCTTTTTGTTTTTTTTTTTTTTCTGTCTACATCTACCTCACTCACTCCTAAGACTTCAAAACTCTCCAGTTGTCATCCACATTTTCAGTGCCTCCTAAATTTCCCTGCTTACTGGAGCAGAGGCTGTCAGTGCTCTATAGTCATGTTCTCCTGACCGACTACTTATGCCTACCCTACTCTGTCTCTTCCTCTGTGCCTAGCTTCATGAGTCCCAGATCCATTGCTGTCTCTAAATTCCCAGTCCTGTTAGCCTCTGGAGCCCGCACCCTCTCTCATCAAGTGTATTTACCTCAGACATTATGATCTTATGAGGGGTTTTTGAAAATTATTTTATATATTTGTATGCATGTATAGACACCTGTGTGTCATGGTGTAGGAGTAGAGGTCAGAGGGCAAGCTGTGTAAATCCACATTCCAGAATGTGGGTCCTGTGATGGCTGATCTTGGTTGTCAACTTGATTGTATCTAGAACTAACTATAATCAAAGCAAATAAATGTCTCACAGGGGACACCTGTGAGAGATGTTTTTTTATTAGATCATTAGATTTTTCTTCATTGAGGTGGGAAGACTCACACTAAATCTGGGCCACCCCTTTTCATGGCAACTCACATAAAGGGACATTGAAGGAGGAAGAGGTTTTGTGTGTGTGTGTGTGTGTGTGTGTGTGTGTGTGTGTGTGTGTGTGTGTGTTTTGCCTTTGCCTGCTTGCCTTCACTCTTGCTGAGAAGTTCAACTTCCCTGCGGGTGCAGCATCTCTTTACTTGTGTTAGAACCTACTTCTTCAGGATTCCAATCTAGACTGAAAACTAGAAAACTGGCAGCTTTCTGGAACTTCCTTTAACTCTCACATCAAATTGGGTCTTTTTCTTTGTTCTAGGAATGTGAAGTAGCCCTGTTTGTTTTCTTATTTCATCCTCCATTGCAATCTTTAAATAAGCCCTGCTTGGTCATGGCTTAGAATTCACTCAATAGAGTTTCATTAAATGTGATTGTCTCATTTGTGTGTGGCACGTGTGAGCATATGTGTGGGTGTTTGTGGATGCTTGCATCTCAATTCATAAATGTTCATCTCCGCTTTCCTTTGTTTTTAATGTCTTCATCTGGCTTTAGTAACAAGGCTATACTAACTCTAAGTTATACATTTTAAAAGTGACCTTCTCACTATAGGAAAGAGACATCACTATAACTCTGAGTATTTGGTAGAATTCATCTTTTAGTCTTAGACTTTCTTTATTATCATTATTTTATTTGATTTGATGCCTTGAAGTTTCATAGGACTGTTGAGTTGTTGTTGCTGTTCTCATTTTTTTTAAGTGAGTGTCAAACTGTAAAATAAAATCCACTTGCCTTCTGGACTGCAGACCTTTGTCTTCATGACTCCTCACCTGTCAATACTCGTGACTATGTCTTCATGACCCCTCACCTGTCAATACTCGTGACTATGTGTCTTTACCCTACTGTTGCCACTTTCATTTTTGTCTCGTATCCGTCATCCAATGAAGCAGCAAATCTGTTCAGCTTTTGTAATGACTCTATGGACTCACCGTACGTGCATGCTCAGCCACCGTCTCTGGGATGCAGAAGAAGCTTATCTCTGTTTGCATCTTTGCTGCTAACAATCTGCCAAGAATTGGCATCCAGAGTAATCTGTCCAGGAGTTGCACTTGACGATCTGTGTGAAAATCCTTCAGTCCTCACCTCATAGTCTCCTCCATGTTCCTTGTATCTACCCAGAATAGTACATGTTTCTTTAGTTATTTGCTTTAGTGCATTGTACCGTCTCTTTGATTATTACTGGGGTGTGCACATTTGAAGGGACTTGGTTCTCACTTTCTAATACCTGTGTTCTGAGGATCAAACTCTGGTTGTTGGGTTTGCCAACCTATCCACTAGGCCATCTTGACTGCTTTATTTACTTTTTTAGGTACTATGGGTGTATGAAAGGAGGAGAAGGTTTTTTCCATTTTTTTTGTTTGTTTTGTTTTTTCATTATTGACTTCTCTGTTTGCAAGCATAGAACTAAACCTCACATATAAGAAGGATGCTGTAAGTTTTTTTGAGAATGAATACTTAAATGAGTGAACTACTGTCTTTAAGCCATGTTTAAATCTAGCTGAGAAAGGAGCATGGACTAGGCCTCCCTGGCAGTAGTAGCTTTTGATCTTCTGGTTGCTGACCGAATGGCACTCCTCTTACTCTGCTAGAATGCTTCTGCAACTTCCTACCCGTTTAATGATATATTACCACTCTGTTTCAGGATTATTCAGATCCTCAGAGTTCATTTCCAGCTTTCAACTTCTTTTTAACTTTTTTATAATGACCTCTAAGCTGTACTTAACATCAAGTAAACAGTGTTGCACATCCCCAGTTCTGCTTTTCCTGTCCTCCTGCAGTCGTGTCCTCTCCGGAGAGCATTCTTCTCCAGCACTGTCATGTGCTTCCTTCTACCCCTCTGCCTTGTGGCCCCTCTTTTTAATGTTTGTCCTACTCTCTCTCTTACAGCCATTGAGTATGCTCACACCTGTGCCTCTCTTGGTACAGAGTCAATGTCCCTATGAGTATTTATCCTAGACTACTGACTCTATTAATAGATAGTATATCCTTTGTCATTTCATTACTAAGCCGAATGGTGATTAGATTCATTAAGTATTTTTAATGGATGTTTATAGAGATTTCCCATTCTCAACTATGAAAGTACTTTCTTTTTAACATCTTGTTTCACTTTATTCTAAAACAAAATCAGTCCACCTTTATCTTAGAGTAACCATGAAAAATAAAGCTTTCCCACTTTTGTTATTTGAATTGGTCCTAAGTCAGGACAGGGTTGGGAATCCCTGCTGTGAAGTTTTAACTCTCCCTTGTTTTCAGTGTGACTCTAAATGGCTAGGCATGGAGCTGATTTATTCTGAGCATCCTCAGAGTCCTTTAATGGCTATACTTAGGCTAATGAATGCAAATCTTTTCACATCTCAGTAGTCCATTTCACAAGTGTCACATCAGGTGCTCTCCAAGGACAGCTAATGCTCGGCTCAGCCTCACAGTGAACAGTGTCTGCTGGATTGTTCCGTCTCCTGTGTGGATTCTCTAGACATCCTTAGTTCTCTTAGCCATTACCACTAACTTCAGCGTCTTGCTCCTTTACATCCTCTCTGGTTGCCATTGCTGTGATTTTCCCAGAGACTATTGTCATGGACTTGTAGTTAGTTTCCCTCCCTTCACAACAATATGCCAGAATATCTGGAAACTGTTTATATTATCAAAGTCACTTTCATTCCTTAAAATGGTATGAGCCAGACAAAGAGGAAAAAGAACCACCGGTTCACATACCTCAGTTTAAAGTGAGAACCTCCAGTTGAAACCAGGATCTGCCCTGGGAAAGAGGTGCAGGCTGAGTGCAGACAACCTGGCTTTATTCTAGAATTCACTTTCTATTGCTTGGGAATCTGGTTAGCCTGCACATCTCCCTGAAAACAGGCTGTCTACTCAGAGGTACAAGGCGGGAACTGAATCAAGCAGTGTGCAGGAATCACTAAGAAGGCATCTGGACAATAATGAAAGCCATGCTCGGCACAAAAGTGACAAGTGAACAAGGTCACACCTCCTCTGACATTATAGAGATCATGTAAGGCATATAATGTTAAATAAACACTGAAAAATACCTAATTGCCATTTATGATAAATATTGAAAAGGGAAGGTACAAAGACAAAGCAGTTCTGAAGGAGTAATTAGGAAAGAGTTATCTGTGTTTATGTGTCTCTGTTTATTTATCTACTTAAGCTTAAAAGATGAGGAGTCAGCTCTGGGGATAAGAGCATTTTAGGAGAGCAAACAGCATGCTTGGAGGTGATAGGTTAGGAGTCCTGGGGAGAGGGAGGTGGAGGATGCTCAAAGGAAGGGATGGAGTGGAGGGTAACATTGGCTAGAGAAAGTTTCCACCACAGAAAGGGATTGTAATATCTGTACGAGGACACTACAAGTGGTGTGAGCTCTTTACTTCGGCACTGGGTTCAGAGGAGAGAGCAGAGAAGTAGGCCATGTGAATGAGAACACATATAAAACAGTCTGGTACTTCTTTCCCATGAAGGTATGTTCCATAAAAACACACTTTAATTTCTTTGAAATTATTCATAGTTTTTTAGATATTTATGTTGCTCAGAAGAGTCCCCCTTATACTCACACACACACACACACACACACACACATATATATACATATACATATATATATATACATATATATAGATATATGATAGATATAAATATGTGGAGAGGTATGTATATCTTTCTTCCCATCTTCCCTTCTTCTGTCATCTATCATCATTTTATTTTTGTAAATTCATATATATTTATGGATTAATGACCTGAGCACTTAAGTTTCTTATGATAATACAGAGATATATTAGGAAAAACCACACAGATCAGTCGTTAAGCTGAGCATGAACATGGTGAAGGAAAGTAAAGGCTGCTTTAGGAACACTGAGCAGAGAATAGCACCTGGCAGGCATGTCTCACCAGCCCTCCAATAGCTGTGCCTCAAGTCCTCCTTTGTGGTGGCTTCCTCCTTAGTCTCTGCCTGCTCTCAACCACATTCAGGTCTGATATCGTTCTGTGATTCTCGTTACTGTGACAGTAAATCCTCTGTCCTCCATGATGGATACACGTTGCTCATTTGCTGCAGGCACTTCACTAGCCTCATGCAGAGCGCCAGCTTTCTTTAGTGTTTCCGTGATCAGTATTGATTATGCTTTTTGTCTCTACATTATTTCTGCATTATTGAAGTAGACATTATTTTTAAACAGATTTAGCGTGGCTTCGCTCTATGACTTAAACTTCTGCACCTTACTAACATGCTGCTACTGTATACTCTTCGTTACCAGGTTGTTTGATGGAGATGTTAAGCCAGGCTGCCAGGCTGTGACATAAAGTGCTTATTTGCCTTAGTTAAACAACATTATACAACAAGAGAGAAGAAAATGGAGTCCTGGGTAATAACCTTGAGTTGTAACGCTTATAGCATTGTTAACCAGTCACACCACAAGTGGTTATAATGATTAAAGTATTGTTAACCAATCACACGAGTGCTTTAAACTCTTGAAGCCTTGATAGCCAGTCACATCTCAAGTTGGAGTAAATTGAAAACATCACAGTAAAATATGTCTTGTGTATTTATGCCCTGTGGAGAGATGTCATCTAGGCTGTAAATCACAGCACTTAAGGGGTTGTTCTGAACTGTAAATATACTTTATTATGCTCAGGAAAGTATGTTCCTAGGAAATGGTTTAAGTGCAGAGCCATGGAGAGGAAAGAGTGCTTGAGGGTGGTGCGAGCCGTGCAATGCACACACGTGATGCCTGGGAAGTACAATTACCTTCCTTGTCTGGGTGTGAAATTCCATTGATTCTGAGAGCAGTGTTTGTCCTTAGGCCCACTAGCACATGCTTGGTGGAAGGAATTTTCATAGTGTATATTGTGTATATGACAGAGTGGTTTGTCATCATAAATGTGGCGTTTCTGGTTCTTTTCTAGGTATGTGACTTGGCTTTTAGCCTGAAGAAGATGCTCATCCGACACAAGATGACTCACAATCCCAATCGCCCGATGGCAGAGTGCCATTTCTGCCACAAGAAGTTTACAAGGAATGACTACCTCAAAGTGCACATGGACAATATCCACGGTGTAGCTGACAGCTAAGAGTAGCCACCAAGGAAGCAAACCATGTGAAAGAGCTTCTAACATGAATCCCAGATTCTTCTCACTGATCAGCTTAACAGAAATAGCCAAAAACAATTCATTGATCTCACAGTGTTTATGTGCCTAGCTTTGGAATCTATAGATGTTTTAAAAAAAACAAAACAAAACAAAACAGAACAAAAAAACCTTCTTTTACCAAAAAGAAATTTAAATAGAAAAAAATATAATACTTTGTAGCTTACAGAGTGTTCTAGCTGATTAAAATCTAAACACAGAGTTATGGTCTTGACTTTCTTTTATGAAGTTTATTAACATATACCCATTAAGCCTTTATGTTGTTATTCATGTGTGTGGTAAGGGCTCACATGCAAACACTAGATATTGCAGCTGGTTCTTACTAATTCAGGTAGAAATCAAGACAACCAAGTACTTATTTGCAGATACTAGTAAGACCATGTGCTTTTAAATTCTCAAGCATGAAAATATTTGATAAACAGACAAGGATTTCATCCTATTTAACAATTACCTTAAAATAAAGAGATAGTTGAGAACTAAAGTTTCTATTAAAATATTACTCATTCTATAAATTTCTGAGAACACACTGTTTTCACATATCATTCCAATTCTTGTATTCATGCTGCAGAAATTCTTCATATAGTAGACACAACAATAACTGCTGTATTTGATTTTTATCATACTGATATTTGTGAGTTTTAATGTCCATTATTAGAAGTTAGCAGTAGTAAACAGACACAGCTAGAAACAAAAAGTCATTTCCCTTCATCACATCAGTTATGTGAAGATGGCCCCGGCATGTGTGAGCTGTCAATGCAGGCACAACAGTCCTCAGAGCCTTGTTTTACTGATGTGATTCTGATAACACTTTTGAATTATCCTCAGTCATCCCATGTAATTAGAAATCCAGAATACAGGGGGGAAAGTCTGCTCATTGTTATGCTTTAAATTTGTTTCAGCAAAACTTACAGCCAGATACGATATGCAAGGCATGATGATATGATATAATAACAATGTCGAAATTACAGAGATCTAAAACAGAAAGAATACAAAGAAGTCCAGTTCATGGTCCTGTTTACTCAGCACAGTTTTTGAAGAGAGGGAAGTTATTTAAAAAGAAGTCGTTTGGTAGTGAGGAGTTAAGAATAGTTACCCAAGAACTCAGGGATCTTAGAGTCACAAGAAACACAAAGATTCTCTATAGACATTTAAAGCCTTTAAAGAGACTTACCTAAGATGACTTTTAAGGAGCCCAGCGTTAGGGAGGACTAGACTGAAACAGGGCCTTCTGGACATGATGGGACCACCAGAGTCATGAACTGCCTGCAGCGTGGTTGTTGCACAGGATAGAGCTGGGCACATGCTAGCACAGAGGTGTAAGCTTCAGCTTCCACTCCTAACTGACAGCCGATGGCCTCAGAAGGAAGAGTAATCAGCTCTCTAAGGGTAATCATGGTGAGTCAACTATATTCCAGTGGATAGACCTACACCCATTAAAGAAAAAGAATTAAAGACATGATATTAAGTTCAGAAGGGGTGGGGAGGTAGAGGTTGATCTGGGAGACATTAAAAGAATAGTTTAAAAATATGTTCTATAAAATTTTCAAAGAAAATATATTAACATAGACTCAGAGAGGTAGGATGTGCCCTGGAATCATAATTTAGAAAATATCTAGGTGTGGCTATCTACTATTTTCTATCTGAAAATAGAGACTATATTTTGAGAAATGTCTAGTCTCATTTTTCACTTTGTTGTCTGTTTCAACAGTGTATGTTTAGATCTGAAGCATTTACCATGTCATCAATGTGCTCTGTACCACTTGAGTAAGAGCAGCTCTCAGTCAGTATTGTGTGATGTTTGAAAAATGGCGGCTTGTCCTTAGGATGCTCCCTTAGGATGATCCTGATTATGGTGTAGGTGTGAAACTGGAAAAGAGACAAGCACCCGTTTGGTGTGATCTCATAGTCATGGTCACAATTCACAGGGTGGCTAGGGAAATAGCTCTTATACCCTGGTGTTGTCATGCTGCTGTAAACTGCCAAAGAGGAGGGGCTGTACTCACCTGGGGCAGGCTGGTAGACAAGAAAGGTTTTAGCAGATGGGGTAGATGAACCTATCAGAACACCAACCTCATTTATCAAAAGATTGGAACCAAAGCAATGTCTTAGAAGATTATAAATGTGCTTCATCCTTTTCCAAAAGACAGGCTTATATAAAGAGTTTCAGTGGCTAGAGAGGTGCCTCAATGGTCAGGAGCACTGCTTTCTCTTCTGAAGATCCTGAGTTCAATTCCCAGCAGCCACATGGTGGCTACTCATAACCATCTGTAATGGGATCTCATACCCTACGGCATGCAGGTGTACATGCAGATGGAGCACAGATATATAGAATAAACAAATAGTTTCAGCTATATTAGCCCTGTATACTGTAACATTTAAATCACTTATGCATAAACTTGAAAAATACTTAGGCTGATGGACAAATTAAGCATAGTCAGGAGTAGTCACGGTCTGTGAGTTGCACAGTGAAGCTGAAGTACAGGGCTCCAGCTTGTAGGGCTCTTCTCATCTTTGCTGAGGTGAAAGCTTTGGGCTCAAACTTTCTTGGGAAGGGACCAAACACTCATGTTCCTATGAAGTCATGCCAGGGACTAAGAGACTTTAAAAGCCTTTGGGGAAGTCCTGATACCCTTTTATGCTTACCATCCTTTGGTTTTACCATTTACAACAGCTGTGTATCTTGAATTTATTTCCTAACCACTGGTTTATTTCCCTCTCCTGTTCTTCTCCCCTGCACCACCCTTTTTTTCTTTTCCTTCTTTGAATCTGTTGTTAGCTGTATAGAAGACTATTTTGTCTATACCTGAACAACAGCTGAGTTCATTGGTAATTCGTTCTTAGGTTTACCCAGAATAGTTAAAATGCTACTTTCATAAAACTTACATCATACAACCTATGTGTATGTGTGTGTGTGGGGGGGGGCAGTATCTGTCTGTCTGAAATGGATCACCCATTGACAGTGCATTAGATATCATGCCCTGTGACTCTCACAAATCTACAAAGAGAGGATGGGTACCAGAAATACTCTACTTTTTTTTTAAATCACAAAACTACATGTTTATTGCTTATTAAAACTCAAAACAGGCATGGAAATATATTGAAGTGTGTGTGTGCCTCAGAAACCCTAAAGTCTTTCCACTGATACTGAGGTTTATGTGTATGTATGTAAATGAAGCATATGTATATAGCAGAACCTTAAAAGCATTTTTATTTTAAAACTCCAATAAATATATATGAACATTGCTAGACTTGATGTGCACATTTTGCTTTACCTTACTTTAGCTGGGATATTCATTTAGTAAACTTGATTGAATACTTTAAGATATTTGATTGAAATACAATTGTGATTGTCTCCAGCCCTCAAGCTAGTACAGTGTGTTGACCCAAGTATATTTAGGCCTAGAAAATATCTCTAAAGCTAAGCCGTGTTGGTCTCTTGGCACACAGACAAAGCAGGTGATACATTTTTTCCTTCATTCTGGGCCATGTCGTACAAAGGAACATCACTAAGAACTGGCGAGAGATAGAAGCACCCCATCAGCTCTGAGAAAACAAAACCCATTGCTCACAAACATAACTTAAAGTATTAAAAGTCATCATTATGTCTTAGCGATTGTTGCCTTAGAAAGTGATATTTTGTAGCTGGGCCCAGAGGAAGGCCTGGAATCCCACCTGCTTGGGTAACTGAAATAGAACAGCAATAGATGCTGCATTCAAGACTTGCCTACATTACAGAGTGAGTTCCAGTCCAGCCTGGGCAACAGCAAGACCTTGGCTGCAGATGAAAGTCGTAGAAAGATGAGGAAGTAACTCACTGGTAGAGCCCTTGCCTGGCATGCATGAGGTTCTGCGTTACATTTTCAGTGTGGTTAGAAAGTAGAGCCCTTCTACACCACATCCAACTGCTCCACCCTGCCAAGTCCTGCACATCCTTCACTAGTGAGCCTAGTGAGTCTGCCTGACCCTCCCCATCATGTACCCTGATGAAACCTAGTCTGAGCCCTACACCCACTGTCCTGTTCTAGTCTGGCCACCACCTACCTGTTCCTCAACTGATTGCTAGGATTCCAACAGGGCTCACTCTGCCTATAACCCAACCCATAGACCCCTCCCATAATATATTCAACCTTTTTACCCAGGTATATCTACCCCTACACTTCAGGCTTAGAACAGGACATAGATCCTAGGATACATACTCAATCCCCTCTTCCCAACTGACTTCCTTTCAGCTGAGCCATTTTTAACTCCTAGGCTCAATAAAACTGCAATCCTCTCTTCTGCCCCAACATGCTCTGTCTATGTCAGGCAGAACTAACAAAAGGATTTCATATCCCCAAATCTCATTGCAAAAGAACAAACTATGAAATATCAAGCCAGTATCTCCTCTCCAAAGCTACCAGTCCAGTAGAAATGTTTGCCAATGAGAATTACCTAAGTAAACTCAAGGACACAGAACTTAAAAAATAAATCATAAACTTCATCAAGGCATTTAAAGAATATACAAAGAAACAGCTCTATGAAATCAAGGAGAAGGTACTTAAGGAAAACAGACATTTGAATAATCAATAACTGATCAATAATAAATACGAAGGTAGGTAGGTAGGTAGATAAAGCAATAGATAGATGATAGATAGATAGATAGATAGATAGATAGATAGATAGATGATAAGTAGATAGATAGATGATAGATAGATAGATAGATAGATAGATAGATAGATAGATAGATAGACTTAGAAACATAAGGCTGATGTAAATAACAAAGACAATCCAGAACTTGAGAGACAGAAACATTGAAGAGAACTCAAGATAAAATGAACAATGGAAAACACAATAACCCAACTAGAAAACTCAAAAAAAAAAAAAGCCATACAAGTAGAAAGCATCAAATAGAAGAAAAAATAACAGACCTTGATGACAAAGCAAAGGATCCAACCTAAAAAGGGGGCGAGTGTATCATGACAATTTACTTTAAAACACTAGAAAGACACATACAGGAAAATTCAGATACTATGAAAATTGACCAAATCCTTGAATTATAAGCAATGAAGAAGGAGAGGAATGTAAATGACATAGTCTAAGTCTTTCCCAAAATCTTTGAAGAAAGCTTCCCAGATACAATAAGCCCAGGTGAAGAAGAAAGAAACTTTCCATAATATTCAGAGCCTAAAGAATTTATATCCATTAAACTGAATCTAAAGAAAATATAGGAAGCAATGTTGTGAGATAAAGAGCATAAAAATTATAGCCAAGTGATTGTGAAAAAAATATGAAGCCATTATTAAAGTCATAAGTATTAAAAAACAAATTACCTCTGAGAACACAACAGCAACAACAAAAATCTACAACACAATCACTAAAATTAACAAGTACCTTTCTATAATAACTATAATATCAGTGGCCTCAATTCTCCAATCAAAAGACAAGGGCTTATTTAATAGATCAAGAAACAAAATTCTTCTAATTTTTGGACGCAAGAAACACATCCTGGTTTTAAAAATGGATACTGCCTTAGAGTGAAAAGAATGACAAAAATTCTCCAATCAAATGGAAGCAAAGAATTGTTGCTCTCACAGTATCTGATATAATAGACTTCAAACTAAATCTAATCAGAGGAGATTTTTTAAAAGGAGACAATGCATTGTAATCAAGGGAGCAGTTAAGCAAGAAGATATTACTATTCTAAATATGTATTCAACCAACTCTGGTGCACCCTATAAAATGCACTCCTGGATTTAAGGACACTGATTAAAGCCAGCAGTAGTGATGCTTGCCTTTAATCCTAGAACTCAGGAAGAAGAGGCTAGCAAATCTCTGTGAGTTCCAGGCCTTAGTCTACATAGTGAGTTCAAGGACAGCAGGGACTTTGCTGTGAAGTTGTGTTTCCTAGTGACACCAGAAAATAACCTGTAAAGTCTCACCAACATATATAGCATATATATAGCAAAAATACTCAATAAAATACTTGCTAACCCTATGGAAGAACACATCAAAAGGCTCATCTACCATGACCAAGTAGGCTTCTTCGCAGAGATGCAGGGATAACACCTGCATAAGCCAATAAGTGCAATCTACCATATAAACAAAGAAAAAACACATCATCATCTCACTAGAAAAGACTTTACTACAGAAAAGGCCTCTGACAAAATCCAACCCTTCATGATAAAAGCACTGGAGAGATTAGAGATATAAGAGGCATAGCTAAACACAACAATGGCAATTTACAGCAAGCAATGTATAGTCAGCATCAACTTAAATGAAAAGAAATTCAAAGTAATTCTGCTAAAAATCAGAAACAGGCAAGGCTGTCCATTTCATACCTATTCAATAAGTACTTTAAATCTTAGCTAGAGCAATGAGATAGATAACTGAAGGAGATGGAAAGGATACAAATTGGAAAAAGGAAGTAAAAGTATAGTTATGATAGCATGGACGACACCCTAGAAATTCTACCAGGAAACTTCTACAGCTGTTTACACTTTCAGCGAAGTAACTGGATAGAAAATTAACTCACAAAAATCAATAACCTTCCTATATAAAAATGACAAGTGGCCTGAGAAAGAAACATCTTTTATAATAACCTCAAATAATAGAAAATATCTTGGGGGTAATTATAACCAAGCAACTGAAACACTTGTATGATAAAAATTCAAGTCATTGAAGAAAGAAATTGAAGAAAGTATCAGAAGATGGAAAGATCTCCCATGCTCATGGATCAGTGGAATTAATATAATAAAAAATGATCATTCTCCCAAAAGCAATCCACAAATTCAATGTGATCTCCTTTTAAATTCTAACACAATCGATCATAGACTTTGAAAGGACAATTTTTAGCTTCATATGGAAACACCAAAAATTCAGAATAGGTAAAACAATTGTGAAAAAAAATCCCTTAGTCTCATCCCTAGGGCTACTAGAGATCACCACACGCAGCCTCCCTTTTCCCCAGCCTACATCTCCTAGAGATCTCACAGGCTAAGGTAAATCAGAGAACCATAGTAATAAAACAAAATGGTACTGGCATCAAACGAGATCCATAGTGACCTGGACCAGGAATAGAGTCCCAAATGTTAAGACGACTGGGCATGAGCAATAGTCACGATGTGAAATAAAATGACAAAATATGGCTTGGACGAGGAGGCTTTATTTAATACTGACTTATGCCAAGCAAGGTTACTAAGAAGTACAGCATCATATTACTCTTTGGCATTGGTGACGATGTTGTTGGTGTTCACCAAAGTCAGCAGCGAGCTAAATCAGACAATGTTGGCAAGAAGAACACAAATATACTCAAACACAGCTGCTCAGGACTGATAACCACAGCCCACGAGAAGATTTGGGTTCCCAGAAGTGGTAGCATTCACTCTTTTGAGGCAATGGTTCCTAGCACTACACTGGCCTTGCCAAGTCAACTCCTGAACAAAGACACAAAACTAACATTCCCTTTCTTCTTTAATCGGGGCCTCTGAAAAAGTCTTGGGTTGGTCGCTCCCCACATTTGGCCATGTTCATTTCTGCTCTATTCATGTAAGCTAGAAAATGGAACCAGACTAAATATCCTCCAACTGAAAAATGGGTGATGAAAAGTGACACATATTAAATAATCTAATTAGAATTCCTAGCGATGGGGGATATGGAATTTCAGCTGGCCATAGTTTTTAGGCAGGTGAAGCTTCCAGTATAGAGACTGGTTTACATTCCATTGAATTGTTGCCCAAGGTGGCACCATGGAAATCAACCCAGGCTGACATTAAGTAAAATGTCTACTCTCTGCAAATGGACAATTAGGCCTCGCTATGGTATGCTGCCTATGAAAAACAGCAATGATTGGCTTTGCATAATACCCAGAAGGGTGCAGTAATGGGATACATATTAGACAGGAACCAACAACTCTGTAATAAAACTTCAGCCTTGTTCAATACAAAGAAAATTATGCCTAGTTATAGAAATCTAGCCAAATACCTAGGGCTAATGAAATCATGGATCTTGGAGGAGAACATACAGGTGTCACTTTACTAAACCTGCATAATCATGAAGTAAATCTTATATTTATCTTTATACCCAAATATCAGTACCATCCTTACCCCTCATCAAATAATCATCTGTTTTCAATAGATGGAGACTATTAAAGAAAATCAGATCCAATCAAATTGCAGAGTTATGGCACCCAGGGAGCTTTATGGAAAAGGGGATGGAAAGATTATGAGAGCAGAAGAGTTTACTATGAGATTATGTCTCTTGAGAATGTCAGAAGCTACACCCATCTGTTGACACTATTTTGGGACTATTTTGCAGGGTTTATATATCTCGTCCTCCCTTCCAACCCTTATTCCATCCTAATCCCTTCTAACCCCTCAACTCTAGGTAGGAGAAAAAGAAGGTTAGAGGGGGAAAGAAACGTAGGCCTCTTTTGACTATTTTCTGATGATCAGGGGAGTTGAATTCTTTGTAGCACATCCAATCTTCATCATCAAATTGTCTCCAACTTCTCACCACTACTAACAACCGAACAATAGAAACCAACATCATGGGTAGCAGCAGCCTCCCTCTACAGGCCCTCTCAGGGCTCTCCCATTTATTAACCTCCCCTCTCCAGAGTCCCCAGAATTAAACTATCTGTAGTTGGCAAAAGTCACATCCCTGATAGTGAAAGAGGCAAATTATAATCACCTGCTGTGGAGAAGCCTCTTATTCCACACCGAGATTAAAACAAAAACATAGTCACATAACATAACTAGGTCTTTAACGAAACTCAAATTCTTACTACAGCCATCACCAACACCAACACGACAGTCTAAACATGAGTTGAATAAGAACAACAATAACATGCATGCCAAAGCAGGTATGTTAATGTCCAGGAGGCCTCAACCTTACAAAAAGAACTACAGGCAAGTACGGAATGAAGAGAGGAGTAGACACTCTTCCTGGGGAAGATCACACAAATCTATTCAATATCAAGTGGTCGACACAAGTAGCATTATACAGACTGAGCATTGCATGTTTAATAATATGCACACATGAAACACACATATGTGTGTGCATGGCTGTGTCTATGTAACAAAAAATATTGAAAAAGAAACCACATATGGGAGGGTTTGCAAGGGAGAAAAGAAAAGAGAAAATATGCTATTATAATCTCAAAAATAAAAAAATAATGAAAAATATAAACTTAGAGCAATTTTAAATGATTTCTAACATGAATAATAGGGATGACAAAACACACATGTGGGAGTCAGTCTAGTAGCAAGCATGTTTACTCTTGAGCCATCTTAATTTGTATCCCTTGTGTATATGTGTATGTGCCACACTGACAAGCACATGGGAGTGGGAAACTAATGTTTCTTTTTAAAATAATGTCAGTAATTCACATGTTTATAATAGGGAATGAATGTAAGACTGCTAACATTCTTGTTGGCTAATGCAAGAATTTATAAGAAAAATCACGGTTCTTGTAAGAATTCATTATATCTGGAAAGTTCTAGCACTATTTGCCTTTAAAACTGTAGGAAAATGAAAAGAACTGCAGCTCCCTAAAGATATTTGACTTATTTCATTATTCCAAAGACAAATTTATCCTTTAGAGATACATACATGAATCTTCCCTCAAACTTAATTTTTATAGTTTACTTTTTATTTGAGTACCATTGTTTTTCTTTATTATGTAAAAAACTGAAATGTATTTTAACAAATAACAACTGTTAAGACTTATTTCTTTAGTCTTATCTGTCAAACTGGGCTGGACACCTGTTAATCTCTGATGAATTGCTCCTGTATTTCGGTTAGATTCATATACTGTCATTTGTATATGATACCAGACTTGTGTTAAGAGTTTGTGCTAAAATAGAAATGTGCTACTGTACACCTAACATGAAATGTTTGGTTTACATCAGATAAAATCCTGGCACTACAGACTTAGTGGTGGTGCTTAAGGTGGTGCTCTGCACGGCTCAATCTAATTCAATGTAACTGCTGATGTACACTTCAAAGTCAAATAAATTCTTTAACAACTATTCCAGGAAAAACTTATGTTCTACTCTCAAAATTCTAGGCAAGACGTGCCCACCATGCTATAGTGGTACAACCACTATAGATGTAACCAATGGCTTTCTGATTGGATTTGAGATCTACTCCACAGGAGGAAATTCACATCTGAGGTTAGAAACTTGGTAAAAAAAAATCTTGTGGCTCTGAAGATCATAGGTCCTAGCAGAGAAGCCACTGGTATTGTTCTGATAAATAAATATGATATGCCTGACAAACTGATTTCTAAATACTTACACTTAAATCCATAGCTTATGATGATGCTATCTTTTCTCAGAGGAATTTGTTTTAACAATGATTAATACTTACTGTAGAGACTCATAATTGACATAAGTGCTTAGAATAGAGTTCTCAGCCCTAATCAATACATCTATATTACATCCTCAAAGTACAAAAAACATCATGTTAAAGGAGGCAGAAAAATGGCTAGGAGGAAAAAGTGGTACCAGGTCCTCACATGGCTCCAGGGATGAATATGACTGGGGAAGAGAAAGCAAAAGAAAGAAGTGATAAATACAACCAGACCCACAAAAAGGCTGGGGTCAGATGAACTTGTCACTCTGACGGAGAATCTACAACATTTCAGAAACTCACCATGTTCGTTATATACATTTGAACAGAGAGGCAGGGTTTTTGCATACAGCTGAATGGGAGACAAGGTTATTCCATAGATAAACAAGCAGACTGGGTTTATGGTATGTAGTTGGATCAAGGAGACAGGTTTCACTGGGAGCAATCTTTCTAGGGGAATAGATGTCAAGACATAAACATTCCTTAGGAGAAAGTTGTGTTGGACATTTTCTTCACACAATATCAAGATTTGCTCCAGAACCAGGAGGGAAGGCTTTAATGTTTCTCTGAGCCTGGCCTATGGAAGACCTACATTTCCCATAGGTCTGATGATTTGCAGTGTCCTTGGCATAGTCATGCCCATGTCAACAGCACATAATCACCGAGAACACCATCCACTCAGGGCTTCCTACAGAGTGGGGTGTTGTAAACATCTTCCTGTGGGCATAGCATAGCTGTTGCTCTATTGAACCATGAGCATCTATGATAGCTCTGCTGGCTAGTTTTACGTCAACTTGACACAAGCTGGAGTTATCTGAGAGGAGGGAATTGAGAAAACTGCTTCCTTAAGATGGGGCTGTAGGCAAACCTGTAGAGTATTTTTGTAATTACTAATTTATGTGAGAGTGTGCAGCCCACGGTGAAAGGTAGCACTTCTGGACTGGTGTTCCTAGGGGCTTTAAGAAATCAGGCAGAGCAAGCCATGAGAAGCAAGACAGCAAGCACCATTCCTTTATGGACTTTGCATCAGTTCCTGCCTCCAGGTTCCTAGCATGACTTCTCTTAGTGATGAACTGTGATTTGAAAATGTAAGTGAAACAAACCATTTCCTCCCAAAGTTGCTTTAGTAGTGGTATTTCTTTCATCACAACAATAGAAACCCCAACTAAGCTATTACCTAAAGAAGAACTGCATAGGATTGGAACCATTAGCTTTTCACCAGTGGAGCAGGGAAAGGGCTTATGAGGATCTGATCTTATAATTAATAATTACCAAGGGGAAGGGCTCACCAGTTCATATCTAACCCTGAAAACTAAATAGAGAGCTTGCTATTGTTGGAGGGACTTTCTTTTTCCTTCCATGATATAGCTACCTATGCTTCTGTAGTTCTATACAGCAGCTTACGCTTCCATAGTAACCTCTCATCCACAATTTTGTAAGTAACTGTAATTCAACTAATTTCTTCACCATCTTACACATAAGTGGAATCATCTCTTTGCTTCTGTAGTGGAGCCGTATTTGGAGTAAGAAGATGCTTGCTTCATGTTTCACAATGAAAAGATCACACAACAAATTGAAGACCTACATATGGCACCTAAACAATAACATGAGAAGTGCACATGGAAAATTTTGACACTGGAATTGGCAATGATTTCTTGTGTTGACATTGTTTCTGATGTTGATACCAAAAGTCCAGGCAAAGGAAAAACAGACAAATGGAACTATATCAAAATATAAATCTATACAGCAAAGGAAGCAAAGACAAACAGTAGTCTGAATATGGAGTCAACACTGTACTGTATATAAAGAGGTGAAATGATTGCTTAAGTACCTTGCATTTAGGGCAAAAGACCTCTCACATGCAACCATGTTGAACTGTCAAAGAGTGAGGGTATGTGGGGCTGGCAGGCTCGAGCCAAGCGGGGCATTCAGGCGCATGCGTATCCCGCCTCCCTCCACCACCGGCCTTCCAACACCTTCTTCAGTTGGTTCTCTCTTGAGTCTGCCACCTCCTGCTGAGCTGGGGCTCAGAGGTGGTGGTTCAGGATAGGTGTCCTCTGCACTAATCGGTCTACCTGGGTGTAGTCTGAGAGCCTGTGGTCTGAGAAGTCCCAGGTGCTGTGTACAGCAGCAGAAACATCCTAGGCAATGGCTGCCATCCGGAAGAAACTGGTGATCGTGGGAGATGGAGCTTGTGGAAAAACGTGCTTGCTTATCGTCTTCAGCAAGGACCAGTTTCCTGAGGTTTATGTGCCCACAGTGTTTGAGAACTATGTGGCTGATATCGAAGTGGATGGAAAACAGGTGGAGTTGGCCCTGTGGGACACAGCTGGTCAAGAAGATTATGATCGCCTGAGGCCACTCTCCTATCCGGACACTGATGTCCTCTTGATATGTTTCTCCATTGGCAACCCTGATAGCTTTGGGAACATCCCACATAAATGGATTCCAGAAGTCAAGCATTTCTGTCCCAACGTGCCCATCATCCTGGTCGGGAGCAAGAAGGATCTTCGGAACGACTTGCACACAATACAAGAGTTGGCCAAGAGGAAGCAAGAACCGGTGAAATTTGAACAAGGCCGAGATTTGGCGAACAGCATTGGTGCTTTCGAATATGTGGAGTGTTCGGCAAAGACCAAAGATGGAGTGAGGAAGGTCTTTGAAAAGGCCACAAGGGCTGCTCTGCAAACGAACCGTGTGAAGAAAAAGACTGGTTGCTTTGTCTTTTGAAATCTTTGCACAAACACAGCCCTGGTAGAGTTAATTTTCAAGTGCTATTTATGAATGTTATTGTGTAATTACTAGCCTTTTGTTTATTTATATGTCCGAGATTACAAATCAGAAGTCATCTTGCTACCAATGTTTAGAAAGCAACCGTGATTACTAATGACATCCAATCTGTCTGACCTGCCAAGGTCCTGACTCTTCTGTAACAGCCCATTCTGCAATCCACCTGAGACACCAGGCACTAATTGAAGAATTTATTATCTCTAGAAAGAGAAACGGTAACTTGGTCATTTAGACTGTAACTGCTTTCTGACCTGGCCAATCTACCATCTGTAAGCTGGGAAGAAGCTGTTGAGTCACCACTTGAGAGTTTGCTCTGTAACAACTTTCACTGCCATCTTTATTCTCTTTGAAATCTCTCTCCATGCAGCTGTGGTAGAGTAACAGCCCTGAGATTTCATGTTAGTTACCTTATAGTTACTGTGTTATCAGTGCCACTTAATGTATGTTACCAGAACTAAGAAGATCTACCCCAGACTACATGTAGCATTTTTGGTATATTTGGATTCTCTGATACTGATATTTGTCATTCCCGCAGCAAGTATACTGGTTGAAAGAAAGAATTTGGAAATAAAGTCATATGGAAAATTAATTTTTACAGTTCTCATTTTTCCCTTTTCTGTTAAACTACAACCATATATTCCCTCTTTGTAGCCTTTCACGTTCTAGTACCCATTTCTAGAAATGGGCTAAGTCAATAGGAATCTGGTTTCACACGTAAGGCAATGAATCCGTGAAGGTGGCAGAGCCCCTCTCACCTGGTCTGCAGGGTCTGGGTCTCAGTCACAGTGCCTGTTCTCTACACATTATTCCAATTGCCTTCCAGAGAGCCACCTGCTCTTATGGATGGCATGGGAAGTTAAGGCTCTTTCTCCCAGTGACTGAAGGTTCTTCTGTGTCTTAATTTTTCCACATAAAAGAATAAATGCAGTTTTCTGAATGCATGTGTGTGAATATTTGTGTATGTATGAAGGGGGCTGTACATGGCAAACCTATAGCCAACATTACACACGACACTTTCTCCCTAAAATAGGGAGTGAGACATGGGTGCATATCCCTTTCTTATTAAGTACAATATTTGAAGTCTTACAGCAATAGTCAAATGCAAAAAATAAAAAAGTATACAAATAGGAAAAAATCATTTTATGACTACTTCAGATAACACCATCCTATACTTCAGAGATCTGAATGGCTCTGGTAGTAGGATCTGATAATTTTTTTGAATTTTTTCAGTGTCTGTTATGTCTCCCTTTTCAATTCTGACTTTATTAATTTGGATACTGTCTCTGTGCCCTCTGGTTAGTCTGGCTAAGGGTTTATCTAATTATTGATTTTCTCAAAGAACCAGCCTCTGGTTTTGTTCATACTTTATATAGTTCTTTTTGTTTCTACTTGGTTGATTTCAGCCCTGAGTTTGTTTATTTCCTGCTGTCTACTACTCTTGGGTGTATTTGCTTCTTTTGTTCTAGAACTTTCAGGTGTGCTGTCAAATCGCTAGTGTATGCTCTCTCCACTTTCTTTTTGTAGGCACTTAGAGCTATGAGTTTTCCTCTGAGCACTGCTTTCATTGTGTCCCATAAGTTTTGATATGTTGTACCTTCATTTTCATTAAATTCTAAAAAGTCTTTAATTTCTTTATTTCTTCTTCAGCCAAGTCATCATTGAGTGAGGTAATCCAATCACAAAAGAACACACATGGCATGCACTCACTGATAATTGTATATTAGCCCAAAACCTCACAATACCCAAGATTCAACTCACAGACCACATGAAGCTCATGAAGAAGAAAGACCAAAATGTGGGTGCTTCAGTCCTTCTTAAGAGGAGTAACAAAATACTCATGGGAGCAAATATGGAGACAAATTGTGGGACAGAAACTAAAGGAGGGACCGTCTGGAGACTGTTCCACCTGGGTATCCATCCCACGTGCAACCACCAAAGGCAGACACTAATGTGGATGTCAGGAAGTGCAGGCTGAAGGGAGCCTGATATAGCTGTCTCCTTAGAGGTCTGCCAGAGCCTGAAATATACAGAGGCAGATGCTCACAGCTAACAATTGAACTGACCATGGGGTTCCCAATGGAGAAGTTAGAAGATTGAAGGAGCTGAAAGAGTTTGTTGTCCCCATGGGGAGAGCAACAATACCAACCAACCAGAGCTCCCAGGGTCTAAACCACCAGCCTGGGAGCACATAGGGAGGGATGCGTGGCTCCAGCTGTATATGTAGGGGAGGATGGCCTTGGTCCAGTGAAAGCTGGATGCCCCAGTGTAGGGGACTTCGAGGATGGGGAGGTGGGATTTGGTGGGTGGGTGGGGGGCACATCTTCATAGAGGTAGGAGGAGGGGGGACTAGATGGGAGGTACTGGGTGGGGGGAAATGGGGAAAGGGGATAGCATCTGAAATGTAAATAAAATATCCAATAAAAAAAGATATCTGAATGGCTTCCAGAAACAAATCATAAATTTGTTAGCATGTTTAGTAAAATAGCAGAACACAAATCAACACACGAATATGAGTAGCTCCAAGTCAGGAATGGCTCACTGGGTAAAGGACTTAGCATGTAAGCACGGTAACTTTAGTAAAAGCCTGGATGTAGTGGTGAGCATCTAAAATTGCAGCATGGTTATAGTTATATAGGAGGAGGAGATAGGAGAATCTGCCAGAAGCTCATGGGCCAGCTAACCTGGCTTATGCCGTGTTGCAAAAAGAATAAGAAGCCTTGTCTCAACAAGGTGGCAGGCAAGAGCTAATCACAGTACACTGTCCTCTCACCTCCATCCGTGGGCACTCAGGCACCCACATTCAAGAGACTTACAAACACTTTAAATCTCAGTCCTTTTTGTACCAATAGCTACTTTCCCAATCAAAAGAAAAGAAATACAAATCAAATCCACAACAGAAAAAAAGAGAAGCAACCAAATATCTAGGAATAATTCTAATAAATGTTATGTCTTAGTGACTTTCATATTGCTGCGAAGAGATATCATGACCAGGCAACTTATAAAAGAAAACATTTAACTGGGGCTTGCTTACAGTCCATGACAGCAGGCAGGAAGGCATGGTTATGGGGCAGTAGCCGAGAGCTTCCATGTGATCTACAAGCAGGAGGCGGAGAAGGCTACCTGAAATGCTGTAAGCTTTTGAAACCTCCAGTGACTTACCTCCAAGGCCACACCTCCTAATCTTTACCAAACAGTTCTACCAATCTGGGGACCAAATATTCAAACATATGAGCAGATGAGGCCATTCTCATTCAAGCCACCACAGTAAGTGAATGACCTTTAGTGAAAACAGTAAAACTGTTTTAACGCTATTTTAAAAGTATTTAAGAAAATACTAGAAATTGAGGTGTTCACTCTCAAATCACAGGTTGGGCAAACAGCCTCTTCAACAAAATGTTTTGGGAAAACCGGGTCTTCAAATATAGAAAATTAAACTAGATGCATATTTCTTACTCTGGAAAGAAGTCTAAAACTGTTAGAGATAAACCTAAAGAAAATGTTCACTTCAAGATACTGGCGTAGGTAAGTTTTTGAAAAATATTCCAATCACACAGTCAATATTTTGTAAAGAACTTACAAATGAGATTGTATGGTTGCAAAGTTTCTGTATGGCATAAAAAACAATAAGAATAGTTGTTAGCCTACAGAGTAAGAGAAAATTCTCAGCAATAAAGGTTTTGAAAGGATTAATATTTAGATTTTTAGTAAACACTGGAAGAACAAAAATTTTCAATTTATAAATGAGTAAGTTAATGAGATGGTTCTCAAAATCAGCAGAAGTAACCAAGAAATGGGAGAAAGTGGTCAGCAATCCTTAGCTATGAGGGAAATCCAAACTAAAATTATTTTAAGACGCCATACTACCACAAGAAGAATGGTTGTCATCAAGAAAATATAATAAATGCTGGTAAGGATGTGGGAAAAAAGAAACCCCCATATACTTCTGAAAAAAAATGTATACTGGCATACATGGCATGGCAATCAGTATTTATTTTCCTAAAAAACAAACAAACAAAATCCCACCTAACAGAGCTATAATATGTCTAAGGTACCACTTCTGGTTATATGTTTGAATGCAGATGCAACTGCAAAGCATGACACTGTCATTTTTATTTTTATTTATTTTATTCTTTTTTTTTTAGGTTTTTCAAGACAGGGTTTCTCTGTGTAGCTCTGACTGACCTGAAACTCACTCTGTAGACCAGGCTGGCCTCGAACTCAGAAATCCTTCTGCCTCTGCCTCCCAAGTGCTGGGATTAAAGGCGTGCGCCACCACTGCCCGGCGTCATTTTATTTTTAATAAACCTCTGACTTTCTTTTTAAAAAATATTTAGATGGCTTAGAAAGCGTTTCCTGTGTGACAATGTTTCACAGTGGTTAACTATGAGCGCAATGACTTGATATATCAGACAGCCTCTGTTGGAGGACCATTCCCAAGACAGCATTTATAATGCACAATGGGACTGTTTGCTGCATATATATAAAACATTTTGAATACACACACACACACATACACACACACACACACACACACACACACACACGCACACGCACACGCACAGATTTCCCTAACAGACCATACGAAAGATCAAACTATCTTCTCCATATGCCGATTTTGCCTTTCCGTTGGCATTTTAAACATTATTTTGTCAGTAGTCAAGCTGTTATCCATGCTTTGGGTTCTGAATAATATATGGGATTCATCATTTTGATATACATTAGTTAGAGCTAGCCTAAGGTTGGCACTCTGTATTTTCCGTATCTTTGAAGAGGTTAAAGCTCACATGCATATTTTACAATTTGCCTCTTTACCAAATCACTTTTTTTCATTCACTAGCTTGACATATTTACTGCATGTAGATTGACTCTCTCCACTCATTATGAGATACTTACCTCTGTTTTGACATAGAAGTGGAATTTGTTGGTCAATACTATGAAGAAAATAGCAGAGAGTAAAGAAATGTGTGACATGAGCTATACAGCATTTTGGCTTTCTTAAATTAATTATGGTCACAGCTGGTGAAATATAGCAGTGACTGATTTTCCCCCTCAAGTACAATCTGGAACTTCAGTGAATTGGGAAATGTTCAGTTTTGCTCAGCAACTACCAAGTTTATGCCCACTTGATGAACTCAAGAGTTTTTAGGACAAAGCCTTCATCACGACGCACTGCAGAAATCACCAAGTATATGGTTTCCTGCTATGTGTTACACTGTCTTCACAAACTGTGTAACAAGTTCTTTTCCCAGGTACAAGATGAGGGCTAATTCACCTGTGGTGCATAAATGCCGTAATTCAGATTCCTAGAAGCTTTACTTATAAGCATCAAATGTATAAATAAGTAGTGTTTCAGGCAAATGCAATGATGTATGCATGCCTTCACTGGCTCAAAGAAGAGCATGTTACTTCCGTAATTTTAGAGGTAGCTTTTATGTGACTATGCAGTCACACGAAAGTCGATTTAAACTCTGAGAAGTTTGCTTCATGTAAATAATGAGGACCCTCACACAGCTCAACATACTTACAAGTCCCACACATGATAAAGCATAAATCTTTTCATAACACAGATCTTTAGAACAAGAACAAATTTTAAAACACATTTGCCTGGAATTGCATGACAGAGTCAATACAATTTCTATCAATGTGTCGTTCACTTCCTCATAGAAACTGACATCAGTTTTCTTACACAGTCATGAGTCCATTTGTCAGTTGTCATACTGAGTATATCATGTGACCTTTCGTAATCTGGACTACTTAATGATATTGCTAAACATAGCTATCCAAAAGCTAGATCACTGTCTAATTCTGATCACTATACCTCTCACATGCATTAAAAATCTCTAAAAGAAAATAATTAACAACAAATTATTAATGCAAGCAGAAGCAGCCACCATAGAAGATGGCGGAATTGCTACTATCTGTGCTTATTTCTGTGCCCTCACAGGACAAGATGGCTAATAAAATAACAACATCGAAACTTGAAACTATTATGATTATAGGAATTCACTGTTTTAAATAAATTAAGACTTTAATATTCAACTTCAACTTCATTTCAGATGCATTTTTGTATGTTTTGCAATATGTGACATATTGATATAGTAGGAAATGTGCATATCTTACCAAAAATTGAGGATTAAACATTCAAAAGTCTATGTGGGCAAAGGCACACTTAGGTGTATCCATATTTGCAATAGACTTTTAAATACAGTCAACTACTAAGAATTGCTGAGCTTCCCAGTGTCCATAGAGAAGAGCTTTAGATTTTTTTGTGTTAGTTTATAGCTAACTTCGGGAATTATGAAGTTTTCTCGTTTTTAACTTGGAAATAAAGTTGAATCATGAATAAGGATTCATGTGAACCAGTTACATCAAACAAAGGACCTTAATAACCTAATAACCTATCTAAAATTAAAGGACTCAATTTAGCACAGAATTGTTATACTTCTTTCAAAATCAACCCTCCCAAATACAACCAATTATTAAAGCCAGTAGTGTTAGCTTGTGTGTGCGTGAACTCAGTTGAGGTGTGGCGTAGGGAAGGTTGCAGAGTGCTGCACAATGGCGTTATACACCAGCTTCTCTTCATCACCAGAAGTGCTACACTGCACAAATGACGTGAACTGAAGGCAGCAGGGCCTGTAGCTGCTGTCTCCTGGGTGTATTCCCTGTGCTGAAGCTAATGTTACCCTCAGGTCTATGGAGGATTTATTGTTAATAGAAGACTTGATGATAAGTATTTGATGGGTGTGCTTCAAGAATATCCTTATACATAACATAAAGGGGTATTTATTTGCTGTCGAGTTTTAACACAAGGTCAGTTGTTACCTCATTTTGGCATTCAGGGACTAATTATTGCTATTGTGGTTGGTAATAAGGGTACCTGTAAAGACAATTAAAAATTTACAGAAAACTAGTATAGTTCTGACTTCTGTTTTTATGAAAAGCTCCTGCAAAATTAAGTACTCTTTTCAAATCATTGTGGTTATCCTATTGTAATAAATTACAAAGATTATTCTGAAAACATGTTTACATATGATGTTATAGGTATATTCTGTATACATAGACTCACAGATGAATGAAGACACACACACACACACACACACACACACACACACACACACACACACACAAACATATACAAGCACCAAGTAACAAATGCTTTGAGAGGTAGATAGAAGTGTAAGATTTTGTCTTAATTACTGGTTAGCCTGTCATTTAGAATTCTACTAATGCTTTGTCCATTGATGCTGGGGCTATCTGGGGACATTACAAAATCTCTAGGGCCAACCTTGAGAAGCAGTTCACTGCAGGCATGCCTTCCAAGATTATACTTCCACTGGTCCCACCCTCCATATTTCCTACCCCTGTCCTTCCATTCCCCCTCATTCTCCTGTTCTCTCCTGTTCTTTTTCCACACATATCTGCTTCCAGTCCATCATGAGGTGAGTAACCCCAGCTGCAATATCAACCATACAGTCCCATCACCATGACATTCTGCTAGAATCAACAAGACAAAGGACCTGGATGGAACTTTTAAGTTATGAGACAAAATAACTCCTTCCCCCAGCAACAAAACATGGAATTCTTTGGTTAGATATAAAAGACATTTTATTCAGATCCACCAGTTTTAAGCTTACTCCTGAGTATTAGTTTCTATGAGACAATGCTTGTATTTCTGCAGATATATTAGGCTGTGTTATCAAAGGGAAACACAGGGATTCAAGAACCCCAGATTTTATATGCAGCCATTCTGCCTGCCTTAGTAATAAACATACCTGTCTCATACTCCTGAAGAAAAGCATTACAATGGAAGAAGGCTGCTACACTGACATTCTTAAACTATTATTCCAGAACAAAAAGAGTAACTGTTTCTGTTCCTGTGACGTGCAGAAATGGGAGAGACTTGTCTCCCAACCATGCCAGAAAATTTATTCCCAGCATATGGAATAAGGAGGGTGCATGGCCGTGCTCATCACAATCATCTGGCCTTTAATTCTCTAAAGGCAAAACAAAAACACCAAGGCATGTCTAATGTATGGACATTTCCACATCACCTTTCCTGGAAAGCACATGTTTCCTATTTTGAGGTCACCCTGACACACTCCCTGCTGGAGAGCATCAGGGCTGGGCTGGCTTCCTGGGAACTATGCTGCCAACTGACTTTGAGCCCTGCAGAAAGCTGAGTAATGGAGCATTAAATACCAACAATCTGGCTATCACAAGGTCTTAATCTCTTTAAGCCCCACAGGGATCAAGGCAAACATCAAAATAAGCACACCAAATGTGACTTCAGATGATTCTTTAGGCAGAAAAGCCCCAAACACTGGTGAGAGCATGTGAAGCTCAGGATTATTTGTATTATAAACAGCATATTAAAATATTGTCCTCTCAGGCAGGCAGCAGTGCAGGAGAATGGTTGCCAGACTTCCCATCAGGCTGCCATGTTCTCACTCAGGGCATGGACGAACAAGGATGCCAAATGCAAACAGAGTTTACAGAACACGATTGGACGAGCTTACCCAGGACTTTAGACACGGCAATCTACATTAGAGGAGAGTTCAGTTTCAACTATACAGGAACTTTGTGATCTGTTTTTAATGGAGTTTTACTTTTCTTCTGTACTAGAATGTGGGTTGGGTGTTATGAGGCATAATTTTTATTTTTTAATTGTATGCCTCTGAATATGGCTGAGAGTCTAATAGAGAAAACACGACTCCTCAACTGTCCAGTATTTGAATATTGATTTATGTTACTCCTTTGGTGTCTTCTTTCTGCAAATATAAATAATTATCTATAACCTATACGACTATGGAGATCTTTTAAAAGCATATTTAAGACGGTTCAAAGAGTAGCATACAGAAGAAAGTTAAAACAGCTTGTGGACTAGCCGATGACCATGCTCTGCTCTGTGTTTGGGTTTTGGCTGATAACTCTGTGAAGCTGTGGATCTTCATATCATAGGGCGGCCATGACAAACCAAAACTCAGGTGGCCCAATTCAGACCAGCCTCAGGGAGAACAATAGCGTTTCACACCCGCTGCTTCTCTGAAGTGGTGCACTTCTTTTCTAGCTTTGTGTTTACATTGTAGTCTTCTATACAGTGAGGTGCGGGAGAAAAGAATCATTTGAGAGGAGCTGTGCCAGCCCCCTAGGTAGGAGATGCACACAGATAGATGTGCTGATGAACTCAGCATGAGAGACGTATCTCATCAGCTGCAAAAGTGTGTGTGTGTGTGTGTGTGTGTGTGTGTGTGTGTGTGTGTGTGTGTACCTGATGAACAGGAGGGCTTTAATGTGGATATAATTACCATATGCCTGTGGAGACAATTATGTTTCTAACCCACATTATCTATCTGCCCACATTTACAGCATAAACTAAACAGCGCTAAGTAATGTGGTTTGTTTCATCAGCACAGACCCATCTTTTTCTTGCCAACACAGCCAGATCTGGCTTTTTGCTGGGTACACAGAGTTTGCGAAGCCTTTTTGTGAGAAAATGGGTTTTGCTTATAGAATTACTATTTCATGCATTTTATTTCAAATATGCATATGGAAAAAAATATGTGTGGATAGATACAGCTTATTGAACATGTTTCCTAAAGATACATTAATAAGACACACACGATGCAAATGTGTCAGTGTGAACTTGTTTGGAACGTGGTTCAGATTTGCATTAAACCCATATCCTTGCATACAGCATGGAGCATGACAACATAGTCTATTATTTGTCATGCCATTTGATTGACATTTGACTCACTTTGTCTTCTTCTTGCCAATGTAAAATGTTTGAAGACGTAAATGAGAAAACTTATCTATTTCTAATGTATCAATAATCATTTCTATGTTTATCTTATTTATTGCTTAGTTTATTAACCCACACTTTATCTAAAATTGGTATAAATATATCTCAATAGAAAATAGTTTCTTTATTCCTTGATCCACAGTTAATTCTACATAAATTTCAGTGCCTGGTTTTGCTTATGTTCAAAGGACGACTGAATAGGTAAATGAATGCACACTCAGAGTAATGACAGTCTACTGTTTATTCTTGTCATTGCTGTGCTGTGCTGTATGTAACACACTGTAGCTGGTACTTTGCAGTCTAGTGAAGTTTTGCTGTTTCTGTTGTAACTGAGTCTACATAATATCTTGACACCATTTCCCTCATATCTTTTGCCCTTTAAATTTCTTCATTTGTGTCATTTGCATTTACTTTCCTCATAATTACATATTTTAAAATTTTCTCTTTTCTCTGTGTTTATTCATATTTTGATTATTTTTATCTTTCTTTAATTAATCATGAATTCTCCCAGGAATGTGAAACATAGTTGATAAGCATACAATATTCTCTATTTATATTTTACTGACAAACTACAAGCTGCGATCATCTGTCAGTTTATGTTATCCACTTGTATTTGTGTTATAGATAAAATAAATATCAATTATTTATAAAATACCTATTATATGTGTTATATATAATAGATATTAAAATATCTATTACATATATTATATATAATAGATATTAAAATATCTATTACATATATTATATATAATAGATATTAAAATATCTATTACATATATTATATATAATAGATATAATATATATGTATGCTTTATGAATGTAAATTATATCATATGCATTCTATGTAATAATTATATTAAATTATAATGTAATTATTATTACATAATTGTATATTTATACAATTATATAATTATTAAATTATAACAGAATAGTTACATTATAATGTAATTATTATATATAATAATTATATTAAATGTAAATATTTATAACTATAAATAATTATATAATTAACTTACATAATTAATTTAATATAAATAATTATATTAAATGTAAATACTACATTTACATTTAATAGTTAAATATTTAATATGAACATTAAATTATAAGCTGTTAATAGAAAGTATTCCAGCTTTCACATGCCATTTTTCCAAACATAGACCCAGACTAATTTAGTTAGTATTATTAATACAGTTTTATTTATAAAATAAATACATAATATTACCAATAGTTTTCTCCACTTATTCCTGAAACTCATCAGATAGAATATTTTATAGTGCTGGCACTAAATTGAACTCCCAAGAAAGGATTGCCCAGGACTATAGGACCTCCTATTTCCTGAAGAGTTTTAAGTGTTTCATTTGCATACTCTGATCTGAATCATAGATACTAGTTACTTCTAGAGTCATTTAGGAGCACCCAGAAGGCAAGTCCTCCTCAAAAGTTTGTTCATCATAGTTGAGACATATGAAGATTTTTGCAGTTAGAGAGATTATAAAAATGACACTAGTGATTGTGTAGATGGTAGATGAGAAGTCTCAGCCCCACAACCTCACAACAGCATGTAGGTAGCAATTTATGAACCAGTAAACCTTTGCTAAAAAAGTATAGTATCAAGGTCAACACAGAATCAGGGAAGATTCATCATATCTTTCAGGACATTGACACAAGCTTGTGGTCAGAGGGGAGAAACTGAGATTTCCAAGCAGCATCGTGTATCCATGTCACCACAAAGAGTGTCTTTTAACCCCATTCAAGCCTTTAAATGCCTGCATTCCTGACTGGCATGTGATTCTAAACCCTAGAGATCTCAGATTTCAGTGTACAGAGATCTATGGACACTCAGCTCACTTTTAAGTTCCTGGCTACAGGAATCACGAGTGATAATAAATGTATTAACACAAGCCATTGGTTATACTGGGTGACTATTATTGAATTAATTGTGTTGAAATTCTAACCCTTAGCATCTCAGAAGGCAGCCTTGTTCTGAGACAGGGTCTTACACAGGTGGTCAAGCTAAAATGAAATCCTTAGGGTAGAATCCAATCCAGTGTGACAAGTATCCTTATAAGGAGAAGGAATTTAAAGACAGACTCAGACAGATACATAAACAGACACATGTACATGTGTATGCAGGCATTCACATGCACATGTGCACACACACACACACACACACACACACACACACACACACACACTTGTAATGATGAAGACAGAAATTAGGCTGATACATTCACAAGACCAAGGGTATCAAAGTGAGCTACTAATGATGAATCTATATGAAAGGCACAGAGTAGACTCTCATCAGCCACAAAAGGAGATGGCCTTGTCAATAACTTAAAATTTCTAATCTTCAGAATTTTGAGAAAAAAATGTTACTTAAGAAAATAGTGAAGATAGATCAATTATTGTGTTTGAATCACCACTCACACCTTATTCTTTGAAACCCTCCTCATGCTGAAGGAGACGGATAACCTCTGCTTGTGTATAGTAATCTCCAAAACTGTAGAAAACCAGTTCCATATATTTCAGATGATGGCCCTATACTTGAGGTATACAGAGCAAATGAGAAGGATGAGACTTTGTTCTCCAAGCTGTCACAGACATATAGACTGTGGTGTGTGTCCCAGGTGAGTATACCACATCGGGTTGTCTACCTAAGAATTGATCACATTGATGCTCTAGTGAAAAATCACAAGTGGTGACCTTTCTGTCATTTGCTCCATGTTGCTGAAAGGACCTCCACAGCTATCACTTCCCAGGCCCACTCATCACCTGCACTAAAGAAACATCTGAAACTTCTTACTAAAGCACTTTCATTTGAAACCATCTAGACTGGTCCATTTCCTGATCATCTCGTGATAGATGGACAGACACAAGATCATTATGATCCTTTCTTATTAGTGATTTTTTTTAAATAAGCTACTATAAAATAGTGAGGTTACTGTGGGAAGTTGCTAGGAAGCATGGATTTTAGAACATGTCACTTTATGAATATCAGCAGAAAGACATTTCTGTAGAGAACTTTGTAAGATGAAAGTAACAGTTAGGGCCTTGGAGGTGGGTGATGCTTTACACACTTATTTATAGTGTTTAGTGTATAGATTGCTGTCTTGCCTGGTCACAATGGCTTATATCTGGGATTCCCATAGCTGAGGCAAATGAACACATAGAGAGATTTGTATTAGTGAAAAAAATACAGTACAACAATTCCAAAAGAAAAGTCATCATTTACTCTTGGCCTAGGATATAACAGCTTCTGGTACCAGCTAAGTCAATCCTTAACTGAAGAGCACTTTATGGTTCTGATACCAATTTAACAAATTTGGTTAACTAAAAATGTGCAGAAGTAATACAATACACAAAAAGGTGACTATTTTATAAACTCATAAAATTAGTTTGTGGCTCAGTAAAAATATTCTTTATGTGGATATTTCTTTAAAATGTACAAAATTTCTCATTTAAATCATTTAGTAGATATTCAGACCCATTTAATTATATTGATATATCAGCATTTATTAAAAAAAACAAAAGGCTTTGCTTGATGGGTTTCAGGGAAGAACACAATACATGGGCTTCTACTTATAATTTACAGATATTAGAACCCTCTTCCTCCTTTTTCTATTCATTAGATGTTTTCCAGTGATGATTTTTAACCATCACTATAAATCACAGATGCCATCTTCATTATTATCATCTTCCTGAAGAATGTGCTCCAAAACTACATGAAAGACATCATTTACAACACTATAGTTGACAAAGTATATTCAGCCACTGATGAATTGCTTTACTGAATGACAATAATAATATTGTCATTATTGACAACACATTTAATAGAAAATACTGTTCCTAATTTATTCTTTATTTTGTGGAAAGAAGAAGTAGTATAATTAAAAATTGAAGTATTTTGTTCTAGTTTGCCCTTTGATTGCTGTGGTAAACACTGACCATGAGGAACCTGGGGAAGAAAGGATTTACTTGTTGAATTTGCAGTCCATCATCAAGGAAAACAGGGTAGGAACTCAATACAGAAACCTAGGAGCAGGAACTGGATCAGAGGTCATGGAGGAAATCTGTTTATTGACACTCTCCCTATGGCTTGCTCACTTTGTTTTCTTATACAACCCAGCACTACCTACCCAAGAATGGTGCTGTACACAGTGGGCTGGGATCTTTCACATTAATTATCCAAGAAAATGTTTTATTAATATGCCTATAGGTCAATCTAATAAGCCAATTTCTCAGTTTTTAAGAGATTATACAAGTGAATAATTTAGGAATCATGCATACACTTTTTGAAATTATCAAACACTTAAAATGTTGAATTTTTTTGTTTTCTTCTCAAACATCATGTATTAAAATTTGCATAGTATATTTTAAAATGAAACAATTCATTCACACACCTTAATAATATGGGTTATTAAGGTGGTTGTAGCCTTGCATTTGCTACTTGAAACTTGTTATAATTTGGAAAATTAAATTTATAATAGTTTTAGAATTAAGTGAAAATGTAAAGTCAATATACTTCAATAGATGGTCTAAGGGTTTTTTAGCAGGGTGTGAGTCTAAGTTAGAATCATATTATGAAAACATGAGTTTTAAAGTACTCATTATTACTAAGTACACATCTATTAGTCTGAGTTTATAGCTTTGCTTTTGTTGTTGTAAAGATATTTCCTGCTACGATCTTCTCCTTTTGGTTTTCATTTTTTCATTTTTTATTAATTGTTTTGAGAATTCCATAGAATGTTTCTGATATAGTCAGTCTTCCTAAGTGCTTCTAGTTTGATGATCCCTTCACTCTCCACCAAACTATTTTTCCATTTTTCCCCTATTGATCACATGCAGTTTGTGATGTCCATATATCTTAAGATGTGTGTCTTTCCATTGGATCACAGTTGACTTGTAAGAGCCCACACTCTTAGAAAAAACTAACTTTATGTCTCCATGTATCAGTTGATAACAGTCCTCTCTTAAGTGTGATACTTCATGCCTAGCTTTGTTGTCATATTTGGCTTTGGTCTGGCTTAGGCTTGCTCAGATCTTATGCATACTGCCATGACTACTATGGGTTCTGTGTTCAGCTGCTCTTCTGTGTCTGGAAGATACTGTTTCCTTGTAGTTACCCATTTCTAGCTCTTGCACCTTTCCTTGTTCCTCTTTGCAGTATATCTGAGCCGTGGGAGACGGGTATGTGATATAGATGTCTCATTTAGGGCTGAGAATTGTGTGGTCACTTATTTTTGCACCTTGACCAGGTATGAGTTTCTGTATTGATCATTATCTACTGTGGATGGAAGATTATAAGATGAAAATTAAGACATGAATTAATCTGTGGAATAAGTTATTAGGAATTGGTATAAAGTCTTAAAGAGTAATAATGGAACAAGAAGGCTAAATTGGAATTAGGGTTGAGAGCTCAAGGTAAATAAAGGAAGGAATATGGGAAAGGGTAATCAACACTAAAGATCTTAAGTAGTGATATGAAAATATATATTTAAAATAAAGTTTCGCTATGACTGGTTGGCGATGTCCCTACTAAATATTACAGAATAACAAATAAAAGCTCAATGCCACAAAAAGGGTATTTCTTTTAGAGCTCTTATCTAGTGAGACACCAGAGGTCCCCAAACACTCCAGACTATTGACAATAATATTGGCTACCCTTTAATAATCAACGTGGGCCAGAGAACATGGAGATAGCAAGCAGATAATAACTTAGAATCCTTATACATACTAACTAACTTTCATAGTGCTGGATGGTGCTGTGCGTGCTACTGGAAGAAAAGGTAATCACCAATTTTATCCAGCTGTGAATCCTAGAGCTACAGAAAAGATTGGCCTTGTAAGATGTGACTGTTAATGCAGTAGTGGCATCAACACCATGGGTGTAACCAACTACTTTATGCTTTATGTGAATTTAAGTTATACTTTATAAGATGACACTAATAGTTTGCTCTATAGTTGGGCTAAGAACTTGTGACTAGATAGGCACTAGATCTTAAGGGAGAACCTACTACTATTTATTCTGTTAAATGGATATGATATGAAAGTAATTATTACTTTATGAGCCTCTTAATTCTGGCCTTTAAATTACCAGCAGGTATATGGATATGTGTTATATGCTTGCATTTCATATATATATATAATATAGTGAGTGACTCTATGTATCCAGGTTTACAATAATGAGTTGTTGAGGATAGTTCTTTTTCTTTTTTCGTTCGTTCATTCGTTCGTTCGTTCGTTCCTTCCTTCCTTCCTTCCTTCTTTCCTTTTTTTGAGGATAGTTTTTAATCTTTCAAAATATTCACATTTATAATCTTATTTCATGTTCTACTAAGTATACAAAACTTCATTTCTTGCTACAAAAATGAACTGCACATTATTTTAGAACATTATTTGGTGAAAATTGTAATCCAGAATTCCGAATCTTAACTGTGATAACAAATTTAAACAACTTAGTTTAGTTGGAGAATGTTGGATTACATTATATCCTGAATAGTACACCTTAAGAAGCTGACTTTCTCAGCAAATGACTGCAACACTTTACTCTGTTAAATGTCACACTTAGACTGGATAATTGGAAGTGCAAAAGACTGACTCTGGAAAGAACAGACACAAATTAAACAGAACATACTGATTTCTGATGTAACGGATGGCCACATGATAGAACTGTTTTTATTTATAGGAAATGAATCCAAAGTACTTTATTTGACAGAATTACCTTCAAATAGTCCAACTATTAAATGAATAAAGTTTTGTGAATTTAAAGGATATGTTACTTGTTATTTGGAATACAGCTATCCCAGCTCATAGGGTTATGTTTAAATTCTACAACATATTTCATTTTTGATCAATGTATATTCAGTTTGTACAACCAGAGGAGAGAGAGAGAGAAAAAAGAGAGAGACTCTAGTCCTTGAATACATCTCTGGAAGTGGCGCCTATCCTGAGGAAATCCCATTCTGGACAACTGATTAACTGGCATTAATCCTGTCCAGGAGGCTACCTTATACAGTTGTTCCACCTTACCTCATTATCTTAATAGGAATCCCATGAGTTTGAGTTACTAATTATTATAACTACTTACTGTTAAGAAAACTAAGGTTTAGAGAAACTTAAGAGTTTTTTGTTTTTGTTTTTATTTTTTCTGGAAGGATTATTCAGATTTCCAGGTGTGCTATTTTGAAAAAGCACTTAAGACTCACCACTCCAGTCCTGTGACTTCTCTAAGAAAGGTGGTATGTAGACTTACTATCAGGGAAATTACACTGATATACAAGAGTCCAGGCTATCCATAGCATTGCTAATTATTTTATTTTTAAATAGTTCTATAATATCACAATTTGATGATAATTAAATTGACAGACTTTAGATTATACACGATCAATGTTATTTTAATAAGACAATTAAAAATATACTTACAAATTCTTGGGCTTTCCTCACTTCAATGGGCAAGGCCTGTATTATTCTCCTTGAATCTTAAGACTTGTTAATAACCAGTAAAATGCAGCTAGATTAATATATTATTTTCAAACTGTGTCTGGGAACAAACTTTCAGAATGTTGGTGGTTTAAAATAACATGAATTTGTTAGCTTAAAGTTCAGCCTTTCAGAATACAAATTAGGTTTCCTGGGCTAACCTCGGTATTCCTTCTGGAAGATGGACAGTGAAGCAGAGTCCACACTTTGTAGCTTCTAGGGGTCCTTCCCACTTTGTTCGGTTTGCCCTTCTGACCTCTGTTTTCATTTCGCTTTCCTCTGCTGTCTCTGACCTCCTGCCTTTTTCTCATTAGAACCTTTGTGATCATATCAGTACTACTATAATTAACTCAAAGCAATCTCTCTATGCCAAGGGCTTTCTTTAATCATATCTGTAGATTTGACCTTGCAATATTAAAGCAATATATTCATCACAGATCTTCTGGCTTGAGGGGTCCGGTAGCCAGCCTAGCTGAGTTGGAAAAAGTCATATATTTTTATACCCTCTACTTGATTTTCTCATGGAAGGATGGCTATTGAGCTTACAAGGCCTGAAGTATGTTACAGATAACAGCTCACCTGAGCTGTGAGTTGACTGCCAGGACCAATTATGTGTGTGAGGAAGCCATTTCAGATGCCCGTCCTAGCAGCTCCAATCTCCCCCAGACTATATCTGACTTCCCCTGCATGCTGTCAAAAAGGGTTAAAACAGTAAGTAACGTGGTTTGAACCATGTGCAACTTTTCATGTTACTGCACAAAGAAACACAGATTTACCTGATTCTTTTTGGACTCTTGATCTACCGCCACACTGGCAGAGAAGCCCATACTAGCTCACATGAAGAGATCACAGCAGGGAGTCAGATGTAAATGTTTCAGCTGACATCCCAGCTGTAATTTCAGTGGACAGTCAGTAGTCACTCAATTCAGGAGTGAAGACCCTTCCACATGATTCTAAGCTCCCCACTCCCGCTAGCCTTCACATCCTCCCACTGAGGTTTGTGGGTCAAAAGCTAGCCAGTCCACCTAGGTCTTATATAAACTGCTGTCCACAAAATCCAAAGGCCTAACAAAACAGCCATCTTATTACACTAAATTTAGAGGTAATTTTTGTATAAGTAATAGTTGTTACTCATAGAAAATCAACCCCAAAAAATTGGAGTATAAAATTAATTTTTCTCAGCAGATTTTTCTCATGCATATGAGAATAATTCAAAATCACTGTGAAATGAATTATTTGTTAGTGAATGATGTCATTTTTAAATGTTGTGTTTCATATTAAAAGCTATAAGATTCAAGGTGTAATATATGCATGGAAGTTAATATTTTATGAGCACTATATATATATTCAAGAACAATTATAGCAGTCAGTTCAAGTATATTGTAACATACAACTTACTTGTTTCTATTTATCATGTTTTATACCACTGGGTCACATTTTCTCCAACAGAAGTTATGTTTCTTATTAATACCACCATTGACAATTTTAAAAACTAAGAGTGATTTGGACCAGAACATTTTAAATATTAGCATTTATAGTTCTTTCTGATATATATACACTAAAATTTGTTTCTCGTAAATATTAGAGCTTGCAAAGAGCTATTTCCCCCATATTTCCTTTTGATCTTTGCAAGAAGGGGAAACTCAAGGCTTACCTTTTATGGTCTTTTCTTTTGAATATCACAGGCCATTTCCAAACATCACCAAAAAGCTTTGCAACAGCTGTTTATTTCCAGACATGAACATTAACTTGATACCAATACCACTAATACATCAAAAAACCATACAAATGTGAGTAGTATTTATTACAAAGAACAACTTTTCTTAGCATTATGATAAAACAAATAGTAGTAATATTAGTCGATTGTGTTTCAATGTTCAGTATTAACTCTATGACATAATAGATACTTTTTAAAAAGTATCGATCATAATCATTATTATGTGTGTGAACATGTGTACATATATGTACACATGTCTTGGCTTATATAAAGATCAGAGGATAATTGTGTGAAGTCACATTTGCATGGATTCTGGGAATTAGACCTAGATTTTCAGGTCTGGCATTGCGTTTTAATAACAGGTCTTATTTGGCAGTTTCTAATTCAGAGCTAATATGCTATTCTCCTCTACCCTCTTGTCTCATGAGTCATTTCAGAGGGGCAACTTTTATCTATTAATTATAAATGGCATATGTGTATCAGAGCTAAGCTGAAAAACCCACCACATTATTGCAGTAAACAACAAGAGTGTGTTGTAGATATTGTTAATTACTTTCATCTTTAATTAACAAAAAAATGTAGAACAACTAAAAAGTTATTTGACAAAATACTACTTGTTAAACACTGACACCTTCACTGTACTTTCCATATGAGTAATTATGATATATATATATATATATATATACTTAAAATGTACTCCATAGAGAAAAATTCATTAGACTGTACAGTCCATCCAATACAACTTTAACGTTATTTGTAGTATACTAATATTCGTGATGGTTAGCGTTTAAAGAAGACTGCAGATTGGTGAGCTGAGCACATTATTGAGATTTTTCTGTGTGTTATCACTAGAATGAAAATTGTAGAACCCTAGACTTCTGGCAATGAACAGATCTTGGAAGTGTGTACATTTTTTGTTATACTATGTAAATGTGTCAGTCTATGAGAATGTTTAAAAATGTGGTTAGTATTTGGAAATAACTTTCCATTGCCTTTCTAAGACAAGAAGCAGAACATTGCCATTAAATAAAGAGAACGGTTGCCACTGTCTTTTGATAACACCAGACACCTAAACACTACCTAGGGTTTTGTGATGATAATTTCTTTGCTTTCTTAGAAATCAATTTTGCATTCACTTTCCCAGATATCTTTCACCTTTCCATAATTGAATCAAATGATGCATTTTCTTTTAAATATTTCTTCTCAGAGTTACATTCTGGATGTTTATTCATGTTAGTGCATGAAACTAAGGTTCATTTTCATCATAAGAAAGAATACTCCACTATGTGAGTATGCCCTGATTTATCATCCATATGACCTTTGTTGAAATACATATTATTTTCAGTCTGAACTCTTTTGAATAATAGTACTTAAAAAAATAGAAACTATCCTGTCTAAAACAGTTTTCTTACAGTTCCATAATAGCCACATGGAAAACTGGGGTCAACAGAAATTCCTGCTCCTTGCCCTGTAGTTACTCTGTAGGTCAATGAGGTCACAATTGTCTTGGATGTTGACAGGCTGGGTGGCAATAGGATCCAGAAGAGACAACAAAGAAAGGACCTGCTGGGTCCGAGGGAAGGAATATTTTCTGTCTTAACCAGGCCCCCAAAGTGATTTATCAGCAGATAATTTGAACTCTGATTTCAGGCATGCAAGATGGATTTGTCTGCCTTCTTATTTTTGAAGATAACTGGATGTAGTAGAGTATTTTATTGTGGCTTCAATCTCTACCTTGTTAATGAGATTAAGAATGTGAAAATGCACTTATTGGTCACTTGGCTCTCTTAACTCTTTCTGTGAGTTTTTCATTTTTTTAAATCTGTCTTTTTCTCACTGCTTTCTGCATTTTAAAGAACTTTTAAAAATTTTTACCACCAGTCTTTAAGTTACATGTGATGTTTTTCTATAGCCTTACCTCTCTGTGGCTGTTCTTTTTGTTCACTTTATAATATACTTTAGTAATGTGAATATTTAACCTGTGATTTATCATTTAGAGAAAGTTTTAAATTCAAGGGTAAATAAATATTTTGAAAAGTCATTGCTCTTTAATTAATATTTGGGGAAGAGTGGCTATACATACACATTTTATGTATTTTATGTATTTTATGATTAGTGCATTTTGTGTCTTTTCGAAGAAATCATTATCCTCTTTTCTACATGTATTTATTTCTGGATAATTGTGGCTTTATTAGAATTACCTATAAATGGCTTCATTCTTTTCTTTCTCTTTTTATAAAATAATATGCTATATTAGAACTCAACCCTACTGTTGTTTTCCATACAAAGCAAGTCACAAATTCATCTCAGACAAAGGAGTGACCACGTACATTTACTTCATGATGATAGTATCTACAGCGCCATATTACAAAGTATTTGGCATATAGTACGTGACAGTGAACCTGCTAATATACACGACAGGGTTCTCTGCTTTTTGACTGCCAATGTAGCCTGATTAGCTTACCCCTGTTCCTAATGCCATGCTTTCTCTGTCATGATGGACTGTGGCCTTCTGGTACATACATAGGACACATGATATTGGGGAAAAATATTTCAGCAGAGACTAGATGTTGCTCTTTAAAAGGCAGAAAACAACATCAACGAAATGATTACAACCCTCTTTGATACCACAAGAGTAGAAGTATTGATTCACTACTGAGACACTTTGAGGAGAGCCATACTTGTTTTGAATCCTGCCACATCCTTCACTGGGGAGAGTCCAGACAACAAATAATCATCACCTGGATGTGACCATTATTTATTTCCAAAGGACACTTGATAGACACTATTGATTGTGTCAAGAGCAATATCCATTAGATTATTTTTGCACATCTGCAAATACCAGAAATAATATCATGAACAGTTTCAAAAGACACAATTTTCTTTTTAACATCATTTGTTTTGCTTTGCAATTCAAAGTGGAAAATACGAAATTCTTCATTAATTTGTATATCATTCTTATTCAAGGACCATGCTAATCTTTTTTGTGTTGTTCTAATTTTAGCATGTATGTTGCCAAAACGAACACAAGACACAGTTTCAATTCATGACTAAAGCACATGTTTTGAAGCTATAGATATCCAATAGATGAATGACATATTTGGTAATGTGATCATGTGCTTTGCATGTGATATTTTCAAAGAAAGAATAGCTGTAGACACATAAATGTCATGAAATGTTTTTAGAGAAAATGAAGATGACAAACTTAAACTTTCACTAAATTGATGTGTTTCTTTCACTAAAAAGTTGTTTTAAAATAGTTATTTTATTTATTATATACTTAAAACTTATATGAAAAGGAAATTTGTTTAGTCAGTATTTAGTCTGATTTGACTTTTGAAAGTTGGGAATCAAAATCTAAGATTCTACATAGTATTTTTTATTACTGTGCTAAAACATCACAACCAAGGCAATTGATTGAAGGAACAAAGTTTGTTTTGGGCTATGATCCCAGAGAGACGAGTCTGTCATGGCAGGGAAGCATAGAAAGTATAGTAGTAAGAACAGGAACCAGAAAGCTTACATCTTGAATCATAAGCACAAAGCTGAGAGGGTGAAGTAGAAAAGGTGAGTCTTTGAACTCTCAAAGATCACTTCTAATGTTACACTCCAAAAGGACCATACCTCCTAATCTTCCCCAAAAGCATCACTAACTGAAGACCAAGTATGTAAATGCATATCCTTATACAAACAAGTGCATACAAGATCAGTAGCACTGTCACTCATTAGCTCAGGCTAACCTTGACGGAGTTTTCTATTCCAGGTGATTCTCTAACGCCCAATCCTTTTGACTCTACTCACCAAGTACTGGGATGGCAGGTATGTGCCACCACACACAGACACTAGAAATTTTGTGAGAACAATGAATGATAGATGATGCTGACACACTGTCCATACTTTGAATTAAAGGTTCTTGAAATAATTCATGCATGATGTTTAGAATAGTGGTACTAGCTACTGTCCCTTACTTATCTAAGTTTGAAGAAACCACCCAACACTCATTTAGAATATCTAATACGTGAATGGGATTTCAGTTACACAACATTAAATTGAACAAAGAGGAAAATCTTGTGTATTCTCAACACTAATAGCAAAATCTCAAAGGTATAAAGTTCCCCAGATATCTTCCATACATGTTGGGTACCTTTCCCCCACAATTGCTATCCTGAGTACATCTAAAGCTCTGGGATGTGGCTTAATAGTCAGTGAAACAAAAAGGCAACAGGAGATATAGAAGCTGATGTAGAGTGATTCCTGACAGTTGAGCTTAAACTGGATGGTGTTGCCTCTCTAATCAAAAACATCTTTCCTTCCAGCTATACTACATATGCTTTTTGTGCTTTGGAAGTAAGTGTCCTTAAGTGAAAATTTCATTCCTTTACATTCCCTTCAGGGCTCTCCTTAGCCTGGTAGCACATTATCGACATCTGTTGTTAATTGTTTTCATTATGGAACAGGCTTATCTAGGGTCATGTCCCCTTTACCAGCAGAACAACACTGGTGGAGTTCAGAATCAGTCTCAACAGAGACGCAAGGGTTGCAGCTGGATGTGCGCAATCAGCACAGGGGCAGCCTAAGGCCCTACATCTTTGTTGTAGGAGACTAGACATCTTTTTAGCTTTTTTTCCTATTTAGAATCTGTAATAATTACAATAATACAAGGAATGCCATTCTATTGTTTCATTAAAAATTAAGAACCAACTCATTAACTGTACAAGCATTTAAATATATTAGATTTATAAATCATGTATTGCTTCATAACACATAGCTGATGAAAAGTTACAAACGAAAATATAAATATTTTGTTCCTATGAGATATAAGTTGTTTCATCATAAAATCAGCTTGGACACATATTCATTGGGGTACCAGTGTGGGTTCAATGGGAAATCTTAGATATCATTTAACAACTACATACTTCCCTATTGGTTGATGAACTCAGACAAATTTTGACCATTTTAATGGTTTTTTTGGAGAAATGTTTAGTCAATCTATTTTCCTAGTTTTAAAATTTTATTCCTTTTTCTAGCTACTAGGGTACATGAAACATTTATAAATTTCTTATCAGACTTTTGGTTTTTAATATTTCCAACTTTCTAAGTTGCTTTTTACATTTAGTATTGTCTACATTGCTGTAACTAACTTTTGAAGGAATCTCAATTATGTTTTTCTGTGCTGCCTATGCTTTTAGTATCATAGCCAGAAATTAATTGTCAAGATCAATGTCATAGACCCTGCTCTTCTAGTGCCTTGATGCTTTTAGGTCTTCAGTGGAAATTTACGAAGCTCTGTTGAGTTCAGTTCATGATATGGTATTAAACTCTGTCTTGGTTTTCTTCCAAGTGGAGCCCAGGTATTTCAACAACACTCAGTGAAGAGGCTATTTTTGCCCCATTATCCAATTCGTGGAAAATGAAAGAAACATTAGCTGTCTGTGTTGGCCTGTCTTTGTCAACTTGACACAAATTTAAATCATCTGAAAAGAAGAAATCTTAATAGATTAATTGCCTATCACATTGGTCTATAGTCTGGCAGTCATTTTCTTGTCTAATCACTGATGTAGTAAGACCTATCCCACTGTGGGCAAGGCCAGTATTTGGCAGGTGGTCCTGGATTATATAAACAAGCAGAATGCCAAGTTATGAAAAGCAAGCCATGAAGAACAAGCCGGTTGGCAGTGTACCCCAATGGCTTCTGCTTCAGTTCCTGCCTTCAGGTTCCTGCCTCGAGTTCTTGCCTTGGCTTCCCTATGACAGGCCCTACATGCTTTACCATTGAAACTGTTTTGAACACTGACCATAGACATGAGGCTTTATTTCTGAGCTCCCTAGTTTTTTTCGGTGGGCTCTGTGTGTTTATAACAGCTCCAGAGGGCACTGTTTACTATTAGAGTTTATAATGTAATTTGAAAACAGAAAGTAGAGAGAGTCCATATATTTTCTTCTTGTTCAAAGTTGTTTTTAATGTTAAAATATCTTTATGTAGTTCCATGAAAGTTAAGATTATTTTCTGTTTCTGTAAAATATTTTTTTCTGGTTAAGATTTTTAATGACAAATATTCTTACAAATTCCTCTTGAACTGTCACTTGCATCTTGTGTGATGACAGATAGTAAGATTGACCTCTAGATTAACGCTCAAGCAAGCAATTCATGTTTATAATAAAAAAGTAAAACATGTCAGAATATTAAATATAGAGTACTGTTAAAAATATCTGCATGTAAGAGCTAATATTATGATGTAACACAATTCCCCCTTGCTTTGCAAAATTACACTGGCCCTCTTAGTGAGTTTTCATTAGAGATTAAATTAGTTTCAAAGCCTTTAAATTTTTTTCTTTAAAATTTTTTCAAACATGTATTTTGATCATATTCTTTTTCTTCCTCCAACTCCTCTCATATCCTTTCTACCTCCTTTTCATCAGACACCATGTTCTTTCTTTCTTAACATTTAAGAGAAAAGAAAGCAAGAGAAAAACTACAAAAATAGTAAAAGAAAAACAAGGAAGTCAGCATGACCTATAAATGAACAATTGAATAAATAAATAAAACAAAACAAAATACACATTAAAAAGAAGCATGAAGTTGTGCTGGGCGGTGTTGGTGCATGCCTTTAATCCCAGCACTTGGGAGGCAGAGGCAGGCAGATTTCTGAGTTCAAGGCCAGCCTGGTCTATAGAGTGAGTTCCAGGACAGCGAGGAGAGAAACCCTACACAGAGAAACTCTGTCTTGAAAAACCAAAAAAAAAAAAAAAAAAAAAAAAAGCACGAAGTCTGTTTTCTTTGTCCAACTGCTTCTAGCTTTGGGGCATACTCAATATACTTTGATAAACTCTCATAGAGAAAGTTGACTTTCTGTCTCCCAGGATGTATCAGTTATAAAGAACTTATTGATTTGCAGTTGAGCCCTGCATCCACTACTTCTTTTTCGGCACTGCAACATTGTCTGTTGGAATCTGCAGGTATTGTGTGTGCTGTCACATTGTCTGTGCATATAAGTCCTGTTGTGTCTGAAAGCTGCTGTTTCCTTGGAGGCAACTGCTGCCTCTGGTTCTTTCAATTTTTCTCTCTCCTTTTGCACATATATCCCTGAGCCTTGATGGAGGGGTTCAGTGAAAACATCCCATTTAACTCTGAATGACACCAAGTCTTCCATTTTTTCACATTACTCAGTTTCAGTTTTCTGCATTCATTACGGTCTTCTCTAAGGAGAAGGTTGTCTGATGAGGGTGAGTGATGGCACTGATCGATGGCTACAATACTATGTCATTGTCCAGTTTGGAACATCTGTTGTTGTAATTCCTGTTCCATTAGTGTTTAGGCATCCATGTTGGTGAGTTTTGATATGTGTATGTCTCCTAGGGATACTGTCTAACAGCAAAATCTTATACTTTTATCTTATAAGACCTATATTTGCTTGATTAGAGTTATTCCAATGTAGTTTATTCCAATTTTTAGATTACTGCAAAAAGTACTCTTTCATTAATTTCTTTCACCATCTGTTCATTATTTGTATATAGGAAGGCTGTTGATTTTTTGTGTATTAACTTTGTTTCCTGCTGATTTGCCTAACCATCTTTATCAGATACAGATATTTCCTACTGAAGTCTTTAGTCTCTTTTCTGTAAAATATGTCATCTGCAAATAAGAAAACTTTAAATTCTTTCTTATCTGTATCCTCTTGATATCCTTTGGTTGTCAGATTGGTCTATCAGAGACATCAAGTATCATGTGGAATAGGTATATAGAGAGTGGAGAACCTTGTCTTGTTTTTGGTGTTAAGGGAAACACTTAGAATTTTAACTATTTGGGTGAAAGTTTCAAGAGCAATGGGAAGCGTTAGTGGTTGACCCAGGACGCACTTTTATGTGAGAGTGGGCTGGGTATTCTGCTGGGCTGGGTAGATGCTCATTTCTTTATATTTCAGTTTTCAGTTCACATAGGAAAACTGAGAACACGGAGTAAGTATTCTGCCTTGACAAATCTTTATCTTTCTTCAGTGCCTGACAGACACATGTCCCTGTGTAGCACTTGGCAGACACACATTCTCTGCCTGGCCCTGGGTCTTCTTTGGCGTGGGGGTAGGGGAGAGGCTAGTGTTTATAAGACTTTCAATGACTATTTCTGTTTCCTTGGGGGTTATGGCCTATTTAATTTGTTTATCTAATCATAATTTAACTTTAGTAAATAATATCTACAAACAAAATTGTCTATTTTTTTTTTTTTAGATTTTCCAGTTTTGTGGATTATCAGTTTATAAACTATGGCCTAATGATTCTTTGGATTTCTTCATTGTCTGCTGTTATGTTGGTCTTTTCGTTTCTAATTTTGTTAATTTGGATATTCTCTCTGTGTCTCTTAGTTATTTTGGATAAGGATTTGCCTACCTTGTTGATTTTCTCGAAGAACTTTTTGTTTCATTGAATCTTTATATTGGTTCTCTTGTTTTGGTTTTATTTTATTGATTTCATCCCTCAGTTTATTTCCTGCCCTCTATTCCTCTTGGGTAAGCTTGTTTTTTTTTTTTTTTTTTTTTTTTTTTCTAGAGCTTTCAGGTATGATGTTAAGTTGTTGATCTGAGATCGCTACAGTTTCTTTATGTAAGCACTTAAATGGTATGAAATTTTTCTCTTAGCACTGTTTTCATTGTAACCTACAAATTTGAATATGTTGTTTATTTATTTTCATCAAATTATAGGAAGATTTTAATTTCTTTCATGATATCTGTCATGACTCAGTGGTCAGTCAGTAGAGTTGCTCATTTTCCTTGAGTTTGTAGACTTTCTGTTGTTCAAATACAGTTTTAATCCCATCATTTTCTAATAAAAAGCAGGCGGTTGTTTCTTTTAATGAGTATGAAGTGCCATTCACTATTTTTTTTTTAAATTAATTTTGGTTTGAAATCTACTTTGGTAGGTATTAGAATGGCTACTTGTTTCTTAGCTCCATTTGTTTGGAAAATCTTTTTTTCCAGCCCTTTACTCTTGAGGCAATGTCTATCTTTGATGTTGAAATGTGTTTCTTACATGAAGCAGAAAGATGATTTTGTTTTGGCATCTATTCTGTTACTTTGTGTCTTTTTATTGGGAAATTGAGTCTATTAATATTGGGATATATCAATGGTCAATTGTTAATTCTGTTATTTTGTTCTTGGTGGTGGTGGTGTGTGTGTATGAGTGTGTGTGTGTGTGTGTGTGTGTGTGTGTGTGTGTGTGTGTGTGTG
>JANHMN010000008.1:5121621-5155681 GCA_030674055.1 Rhabdomys pumilio
TGTGTGTGTGTGTGTGTGTGTGTGTGTGTGTGTGTGTGTGTGTGTGTTTACGCACACTAGTTTGCATATGTGTCTCTTCTTTTGGTTTTGCTGGTATGACATTATTTCCTGTATTTTCATGGGTGTAATTAATCTCTTTGAGTTGGAGTTATCAATAGGAAATAGATTTCAATAGCATAGAGTGTGGATACCTGCCCAGTTCATGTGCTGCTTGAGGCTTATTATAAATATAAAGATCATGCGCAACTTTTACTTGGGAACTAAATTGTGAAAGACAGGGTAGAAATCCTGGACTGGGATTAAGTATTTTGTACAACAAAAGATTTCTGCAACAGAGAGGGGTGGGGTGATTGCAGGTGGGCTGGATGGGCACTGAATAGGGGCAGTGAATACAGACTATCTGTGGTTCTGGTGGTCAGCATGGCCTCTTATCTAGCAGAGTGCCTCCACTAGAGTTAGGGACTGAAATATAGTGATTGGAAGAAGAGGCAGTTGGCAGGAGGTTGGGCAAGCACTGAGTGTTGTCCATTTGTGGGCAGGACTTTTACCTGGAAATTCTGGCTGCTGGCATGACCTCTTGTGGAGCAGGGAACTTCAGCTGATGTTGTGGATGTATCCATTTCTTTTATCATGTATTTGATGTCTGATATTCTCTCTTCTACTTCTTGTATTTTGTTGGTGAGCCCCTTGTCTTTGAGTTTTGTGTCCATGTTTCTAAGTTTGGGTTTTCTTTATAGCTGCTTTTTTTTTCCTTATAAGTCTTAACCTGATTTCTTCATCTCATTCCATTGTTGGTTTGGTTTGTATGTTTGTAGATTTATTCATGTGCTCTTTAAGGACCTCAAACATATTTATAAGGACTGTTTTGAAGTTTCTGTTTGTGCTTTTGGCTATGTTGCATTGTCCAGGGTCTACTGTCACATAGGGTTGCTGGGCTTCAGTGGAGATATGTTGTCCTGGCTGTTATTGACTCTTTTTATGCTGCTTTCTAGGCATCTAGGTTGGAGCAGATCTTGGTTCTAGGTGCTCATATCTGGTATTGTTTTCTTTCACGAATATTTTGTTTCTTTGTTTCTGTTGCCCTTTCTGCATCTTAGAGGAGTGTGGTAGATGTGTGGTGCTTAATAATTAGAGGATGATTCTGAGATCCTACCAAATGTGGCCTTTGGGGACTTTCATTAGAGTGTATTTCTTGGTATTGGGACCTCTTCTTAATGATGGAGATCAGCTACTGTGACAGGGATGATGGCTTCCACAGGAGGGACTAAAGCGGAATGTATTACTATGATTTCTTAGTTCCCTCAGAATTGGGCCAGATATGGAGGAGAGGACACAGGTGGTAGTCTGCTAAAGAACTGAGGAATGAGACCTCTGGATTAGATTTAGAGAAGACGGAGAGTGTAAATCTGAAAATCACCTAAACGCGTTCCTATCCTATATCTGTTTCCCTGACCAGTGTGGCCAATGGATTCCCAGGGAATGACTGCAGGAGTTGGACGAAGAGATAAAGATAACTGTGGTAGTGGCTGTGAGAGATGATCTGCACGATCTTCTAGAGACGGGGGAAGAGCGAAAAGGGAGGCTGCAGCAGATGATCTGCTATCGAGCTGGAGAGGAAACGGAATATTGTGTTTGAAGAAGAGGAGGAAGAGTAACGGTCTAAAGATTGTCTCCCTGCTTCCCTTAAAACACTTAAACTTCCATAAACATTAAGAATATAGCTACCTTTAAAAAGTGTATATATGAGAACCTGGAGAAGAAATGTGTTTAAAAAAACTGTTTAGTACACTTATTTGGAAGATAAAAGTGTGAAGCAGAAAGGTATGGAAATATGTTTTATGAAAGCAATGGCCGTTTCTTCACAGCTTCTTGTTTTCTTAATTGTACTTAAACACAATTAGAAGAATGAATAGCATCTGGCAGAGAGATAGGATAAACATTTTCAAGGGATTAAACACAGAAATAACAAATGAAACCTGAGTAAGATAAGAAACTAAAGTTTCCGCTTTTTCAAAGACCTAAACAACTTTTCTAAAATAGGAATACAAACATATTCAAGTATGCGCATGCACACGCGGGCACACACACACACACACACACACACACACACACACACACATTTATATATAAATATATGCTGAAATATTCTTGGAATATATAAAGATGCATACAGAACAATTTCAAACATGATTCTTAAAACCCTTAAAATGATGAAATAAAGATGCTATTTCAGCATAGTTATTAGGAAATAGATAAACCAGTCTTTATTTTTTTACTTGAATACTGAGGAACTATCTTTGCAGTAACCACCAAATGCTTAAAGCAATAATTTCCAGTGAGATGATAATTACAAGCTTCATGTGAAAGAGGAACTGGAATAGTACTGTCTGAGAAGGTGGCATGCAGAATCTTGAAGCATGAATAGCATAGGAGTTTCTAACAAAAGGACTCCCCAAAGGCATCCCAACAGCTTTTCATGGAAAAAGAGTATTTAGTAAACAGAAAATTGTTGGTGTGACATTACTAAAAGATGAATGAAAATCTCTGCAGGAGGGCTGCCTTGCAGAATAAAGAAAGAAGAGCCTTTCTGCTTCCAGCTTACCTGTTCCTGTGTCTCTGGATTTAATGTTTTAGACACATGCAGGGTGCCAGACATGTTGCTTCTAGGAAGTGTAGCCTAAAGTAACTGCCACTGTTCTTTTGTGTCCATATTAAAATATTTCCTTACTTCCTTTGCCTTTTATTTCTTTTAGTAATTTTAAGCTTGAATTCCTTACCATTTCCTACAAAGTATGAAGAAGCCATCAATGCAAAAAGCTGTCATCCAGTCCACATTGACAAGATTCTGACCTTTATTTATGTAAACCACAAACTGTGGCAATCTGTGACTATGCTGTACCTTTTGCATTAGATTTATTAATATATATATATATATATATATATATATATATATATATATATATATATCACTACTCTAAAAGGTACTCTAAAAGATCTGCTCTCTTTGAACAATAAGAAATGGTATGCCTCCCATGGTAAACCAAAAATTCTGATACAGCTCATGGTAACATGTGAGATTGTAAGGCAGGAGTAGCAAGAACTCTGCTTAGCTTTGGAGAAGGCACAGGCTCTGATTGTGAGCTGGTGGGTGGCAGGACTAGTTGGGAAAGTCCAGAACTACTTCATGTTTTAAATACCAATTTTCTTCAAAGTAAAAAAAAAATTAGTATAGAGAGAAGTCAATACTACTTTAATAGACATTAATCAAAAATTATTTAGATTTTAATCTCAAAAAGTTTAAAAGTCAACTGAGATTAGTTTTATTTGATAAGATACTGGTTGGTTCTACTTTCTGTGGCTTGTTATACTGGTTATTTTTAAGACTATGCTTATCTACAGAAACCTCCCAGTTCTAGGAACACTTACTAGCTGGGCAAGCATTTTTTCGATCCAAATGACAGTTACTTATTGTGCACTTTCAAAAGGAAACAAAATTTGGACCAGACACCGTGCACTAAAGGTTGAGGGGAAGTGACTTGTGGTAGCACTGGCCAGCATGTGCAGCGTGTCATTGCAAACAAGTGATCGGCCTGTGTCTCGCTCACCATGAGTAATGAATGTTAGGAATGTCCTAGAAATGATACATTATGTAGAGCAATTGGCAAGAGGCACCTATATGGGTTAAATGAATGAAAAAAAAAAGGCTCTTGAACTTAACTAAGTTACAAATTAACATGTAAACACATGTTTTAGCATAATAAAAACTTAAAACTCAATCCAGAATACTGTGTTTAGAGTCTTATTCTTTAGAAGTTGGTTTTGGAAGTTACACAAAGAAATTGCAGTTAAGGTGATTTAAGCATGGCATAAGATGGCATATAGGATTTGCCTTTTATAATTAATGGTTTAGCTTCAGAATTTTTCTTGTTTGAAGGAAAATGATAATAGTTTTATATCTCAAAGGAAAGAACATCTTTAATATTTTGCCCTTGAAAGATAATATTGAACACACAGTAGGAGGACTTCTTCCAATGGACAGGAGAAGCACCCATCTCTCCAATCTGGGTCATGGGCAAATCTCACATTCCTTTAGATTTCACAGGCTCAAAGCAATGTGAAATTTTTGACATTTTCACCTCTGTGTTTTCACACATAAAAGAGACACTTTTCAAGGGTAAGTAGCGATTTTTCTTTTCCTGCTGAGAACTGGTTTTGCAACTCAGAGGGCAAATGGGGAAACTTGCTTTAGAAGCTTCAGTGGTGGGATATAGTCAGCCCCCCACACAGGAAGCACACATCACATAGGACCCCAAAGCAGAACCCCTTGTTGATTTGCTGAAAATTTCCCTTTGAGCCAGTCTAGCGAATCTGTGAAAAATCAGAAAAAGGTGTCACAAGGTTGCATTAAAAGCTAAATTCCTTCAGACACTCATACACATTTAGTCCTCACTTAAGTTTTAATTGGCAAAGAAGATAGCTCCCTTTCTCTGAAACTATACATTTTCATTGTGACACTGCGTGTTTCATGATGGCAATGGCCCTTTAGGAATGAAAACCAACGATATAGTTTTAGAATTTTTTATGTATGTATTGCTACTTTTGGAAAATAAATTTGGGGATAATATGAGGGTGAGATTTATGATGTAATAGATGTTGAAAATGGAAATTCGTTCAATTTTAAAAGCACACAGTTCTTAAAGGAACAGAGAAAAAAGACTGAGTCCTTCTCGAAAGCCCCCTACACTAGAGGGAAGAACCCATATTTCAAACACCACTCAACTGGAAATGATTGTAATTTAGGAAAGATTGGGCAGGAGATGTGTTTTGTTATTGGAGAGAACACGTTGGCAGCTGTGTGCAGAGACTCTATGGGTTTGAAGGCTAAGAGCTAGATTTAGACAGATCAGCTGGCATGTTGGCTCACCTCATACTTCTTTCATGACTGGCACTTCACTGATGACAGTATGGATGTCTCCACAATGGCAGCTGATTGATATCTGATCCTCACAGCTCTGCAACCAGCCCTACAGTATCCTTCTCATCATTTGGTTTCTAGTAGCAATCAGCTGAGCATTGGGACTCAGAGCCTATCTATGTCAGGTTCCTAGGGCCTTGTGTTCCCAGTCTCCAACACCTTGGTCTGTAGCTCCTCACTTCTTTGTTCTGGGTTATTTCAGTACAATTTACCTTTTTTAGGTTTTTGGATCCTCTCAGATTTTTTTTTCCTTACATGTCTGGACCCTCATGGGTAGAATAAAGATATCATTGTGTATCATTTATAATGACATTATAGCAGCAACAGCAAAGTGTAAAAGTGTGAGATGTGGTCAGATCAGACAGTTTAATGCACGTGGCAAGTCCTAAAAGGTAAGCGATGGTGCTATTTTAATATCACACTTTAGATCTCACTATACAGATGCCAGAGCTCTAAAACTTTATCAACCATGCCAGTAATTCCTCAAGAACAGAATGCTGATTACTTTTCTTAAAATGGGACGCTCCTCAAGGAATAAAGGAGAATTCTTCAGTGTCTTTGTCAGATTGTGTGGCCTACAAGTGCGGCTGTGGAAATATGTGAATTTACTGTAGGAAAAGTGAAAAATGGGGTGTGGGGGGAGTGTCAGTGAGAGAATGAGAAAGTGAGAGTCATAAATGCTTATGGAAACCATGAGGCCACACAGTATTTGTTAGTCTAGTACTTCTCAACAGGGTTGCTGTGCTTTATATAACCAATCATATTTCTATCTCTTACACAGTCCCTGCCTATATTCCTGGAGAAAGCTGCCTAAGTGTGGAGGAAACACATTGGACTTCAGGTCATGATGTCAGAGATTTGAAGGGCAGCATTGTTTCTTGTTGATTAGTAGATTTCTAACCTCTGGGAATCTCTATTTTCCCCTTGGTCTTATTGCTAATAGTAGTCCACTCTTCTCAGTGTTGCTCTGTGTATGAAAAGTCAGATAGTAAACAGCTGTTGGACAGCTTTGAATCATCAACTGGTGCTCAGTAGTCTCTAATACTAAGGGAAGCAATGGTCCTACAGATGAGGTGCCATGTAACAAGTGAGGTGGTTTAGAATGCAAAGGCACAGGGTCTGATTCATGCAGAGGTTTTCCCTGTTTAACATGACTCTTGAAGGAAAATAGGTGAGCTGATCAAATGAAAATATGATAGTCTAGTGTTGGAGTTCAATATTAGACGTTGAGTAAAAGAGTTTGTCTTTTTCATATTTGTCTGTCTACCTTTAGCTGTGTCTCAAAATTCAATCATTTTGCCTCAGCTAGCCAGCTATTCTGCATGTCTCTACAATAATTTACTTGAGTTCACTTGAGAATAAATAAATATATTGTCTACTTTTGTTTTAATCATTTTGATTTTGCAGCTATACTTACTTGATACCTGCTCATATAATGGTAATTTTTTCTATTTTTACATTTCTTTTTCTTTTTCTTTTCTTTTCTTTTCTTTTTTTTGAGACAGGGTTTCTCTATGTAGCCTGGGCTGTCTGGAACTCACTCTGTAGACCAGTTGGCCTCGAACTCAGAAATCAGCCTGCCTCTGCCTCCCAAGTGCTGGGATTAAAGGCGTGCGCCACCACTGCCCAGCTCTTTCTACATTTCTAACAGGAAAAAATAGTATCTGGCTAATTGTTTTGTATTCTTTTGGTGTTGGCAACAATGGTTCAATATGTCCAACTAGTTATACTTTCCCAATAAAAATGTTATTTCTAAGTGAGTTTGTCTTCCCCACTTCTTCAAGATGTACCATCTTAAGGTTTCTCGGTTGTTTTAAAGATTTTTTTCTAGTTTGTGTGTTTGCATGAATATATATATGTGTCTGTAAATGGTAGATGTATGGTGTATGCATCCATGAGGAGATGAGTTCCGGCCCCATAGGAAGTGGGAGTCTGAGTGAGTGCGTGAGTGAGTGAGTGAGTGAGTGAGCACAGTATTGCATGAAATATTCAACACTTTATTACATAATAAGTTTCGTGTAAACTCTTTTGACTAGCCATGATCTTTTTACATGATCTGAACTCATGTGTCGAAGGTTGGTCTGAGCTACGATGTTGATGAGTTGAGTTTTATTGAATGTTTTTTTACAATGTATTTATATATAAAGGCTTTATTAGATGTAGTCCCATTGTAAATTGAGGAAAACTTATATGCAAATAGATTGATATTAAATCACACAGAATGAGTTTTTTTCTGATCAATGCAGTTCTAGGTTTTGGCCAAACAAAGCATATTAGGACAGTGAATCCACAAATTTAAACGCAAAGGAAGAATATTTTCACTAATGCATACCAAGTAACTCAGACATACCCTGTAACTAACTCAGACAGGGTTTTGATGCTTGTCTTCTGGAAGAAAGTTTAGCCCCAGAAACCCTGGATAAGCTCTTACTATTTGCAGAATGGAACAGGGAGTGTACGTTTATTTTCAGGAAAGTACTTTCACTACCTGTGAAATGATGAGAAGACAAGTCCGTCAGAATCCACAGAGAAGCATTTTTCCTCTCATCTGCAGAAGGACACTGTCTCTGGCTGGCTCTGACACTCCCTTGACAACCAATGTTTTGTCTGCAGCTTTTTCTGTCTGAGCGTTCCTGTTTCCTGTCTTTCTTTATATGGCTGAAGACAGAGCAACACTAGGTAGACAGAAAGCAGAGGGCTTGATCCTTGAGAGAAGGAGAGGAGTTTGGTGCCTGATGCTGGTGCCCCTTCTCTGCTCTGCTTTTGGGACACTGATTTTTACAGAATACTTTCTGAACGACACGTTCATGCCAAATCCTGTTTCACCAAAGATGTGTTACAAGAAAAGAACTTCAAGCCCTCATGTGGCCAGTGGGTTCACAAGGAAATCTGGTGTTAGTTTATGGATGAGAAGAAAAGGTGGTTTTTTTGTTTTGTTTTATTTTTATATTTTATTTTTCCTGTCCTGGGGATTTTGAATAATTTTTTTTTTGTCTCTTAGATTTTTTTTTATAATGAGGTTGTGAAAAGCAGATGTTCAGTAAAGTTGAATGTCCTGGAAGTACTCAGCCCCGTGTGGCAATTCTACACCTCAGGGTAGAGGCTGTCTGCAGCCACAAAACACAGCTTTTTTTTTTTTTAAATACTCAACACAGAGTGACATCCACTGAACTAAAGAATGTTGTCTCTAAAATTAGCCTACATGCAAACTGACTTATTGTTGAAAGGAATCATGAAGGCCAGCTTAAAGGGTTTTGCTGAATAGAGTTAGATTAAAAACATGCCAAAATAATTATACTGCCTAAATGTGACAAGATGACTACTAAGTTTCTTTTATAAATTTATCTCTGACTGTGGTCTCTCATACTAGTGTGGTAAACAACCCATAGTAACAAGTCACCTTATCTGCAATTATAGTGGAGCCTTTTGAAAAACTAGAAATGTTCGGTGTCATAATGACCTTGAACCTGAGGTGAGGTCTATAATGAATCCCAGCATAGACTTTCATTCACCAGAACCTCCACTGGAACTGTGTGGTGTTTGTTCAAATTATTGCTCTACTGACAATAATGAAATAAACTTGAAACAAGATTTTCTTCTAGTAGGAATGGCTATCAGCACTGTATCACTCAAACACCATGTGGCATTTCTGCCAAAAGACTGTTTATTTCATAGTGACAGAAAAGAAATAATGACTAAATTGTAGAGCTATTTATAACTGATCATTATGGCATCAACTGGAGTATCTAGATAAGACCAAGAAGGCAAGGGAAGGTCCAAGAGCCCTCTAAGCCAGAGTTGTTTAAGAGACATCTAGCCTTAGTTTTTTTCTTACTCAGATTATGTAAACTTGCTAGTTTTCTTTTCTTGGTACCTAAGTCTTCTGTCTTTCCCTGTGATTTAGTTCTCTGTCCATGCCAAGAAACAAAGTTGGCAATCTGCTAGACAACTACTAGCACCTACTTACAGAGGATTCTTGCTAGGACTAACAGAGTTGGAGGTTCAAAACACAGAAACAATGATCTAGGAAATATCTAGGAAGAAAAAAGAACAAGATAGCATTGAGAAAAACAAACAATAGACTCTCATATAAGGTGAAAAGGGGGGATTGAAGCAATAATGACAAAATTTAATGAAAATAGAATTTACGGAAAATAATTTGACCAGAAGTCTTGTCTGTGAGGAGTGGAGCCATTTCAAAATTGTTCTAGAAAGACTAGAATTTTTCAGAACTTCTAAAGTGGTTAATCCTTGTTTTAGTTACTGTTCTATTACTGTGGAGAGACACAAGACCAATGTAACCTTTAAAATAAGGCACTTAACTGGGCTTTGCTTATGGTGTCAGGAGCTTAGTCCATTATCATCATGGCAGCAGGCAGACATGCGGGCATGGTGCTAGAGCAGCAGCTGAAGGCTTACGTCTGATCTATAGACAGCAGGTAGGGAAAGACTGGGCTTGACTAAGATCTTAAAACCTCCCTGAAGAGACATACCTCCTTCAACAAGATGATGCCTCATATTCATTTTTAAGCAGTCCACTACCTGGGAACAAAAAGTTCAAATATATGAGTCTATGGGGGGCCCATTCTCATTTAAGCCACCACATTTCTGTCTTGATTTCTTGTCAGACTTTTAGGACATTCTTCAGGATGCTGGTTTTGTGGACTATATCAGAACCAGAAGAAACTGGACACTCTGGATAATAGAGTTTAAGGAAAGTTAGAAATTATGTATCACCATCACTTTGGGATCTACTGGCAATCCAGTAGAAAATAAAGGTTAAATTACAGGAGACACTGGTGCAGGTGACATGAGCAGCATGAAGTGAACTTCATCATTCAGCTGTTTATCGTAAATGGGACCATGATCACAGTAGGGAGGGTAGAGTTCTCAGCTGAATGGAGTACAGAACACCCCCTGGTTTGCTGGGTACAGTTGCCTATATTGCAACAAGAAAACCAAGTTCTGGTTGTGGATTTACTATAGTTTTTATGAATTTGAATAAGTAACTTTACTCATTGTGGCCTCTTTCTCCTGCATAGTAAGGGCCACAGGGAGTCTTAATGATCTAGAAGCTCCTTCCAGCTCTAGACATCTGCAGAACTGCAGAGAATGGAAACGAATGGAAAGAGCCATGGGGTATAGACAATGCTTTACTTATTTCCAAGGAAGAATTCTGTCTGTCATGCTTGCTCTGATGTTCTGGGCATGTCGATTAACCACACTGGGTACATTAATAGCAGCAATTTCTTGAAATAGAAGAATGGGAGTCCTCCCAGGAGAGTCCTGACAATTGTGTGTTTCTACCCACAGTTGTGAGTCAGTGATGTTAGATAACTTTTCCAAAAGCAAAAATCTGTATTTATTTACTCTGTATGCTGTGTGGAAACTTACCACTGGCAGCTTTGGCCACTGAACCTTCTATAAGAAGCAGTTGTGGTTTCCAGATGAGATCCAGTGGATGGTGTTTCCAAGGCTGCTTCAGAAGCATCTGAGGCATTTGAGTGTGTTTTGCATGCTGGCACAGCCAACCTGTCATAATTTTCTGTGCTGTCTCCTACCCCATCATTATCTTCCTTTGGCAACCATAACAGTTGGGATCTCCCATGGGATGGGAGCCCTGAGTCCAGAGGTCTCAGAAATGCTTTATGTTTTTCATTGAGCAGACTTGCAGAAGGAGGCTAGCATTTGGTGATTAAAATAGAGGACAGATGGTAAAGCCAATATAAATTCACACTAAAGCAAAACATTGGAGACAATTTCAGTGGGTAATGGGCAGATACCTCTTGTGGTATTTTCTAGCTTGTGATTTGGGTTGACTGAAAATCAGATGTACCGAGTGGACAGAGTTACTTGTTAAAACTTACTATTCAACTGGCTCAATCATTATTGACTACAGTCAAACTGAAAGAAAATACTAGTTTTCTTGTAAGGAATTTTTTAACTTGAACTTTCTACAATTTTTAAATAGATGACTACATAGCCTTAAAACAGTTTCTTCCAATTGATACATAAAACTCATTATATACAGCTCACATCGCCTCCAAATTCACTATGACTGATCTCCAACTTGATGCCTCCAACATCCAAGTTTAGCTTCAACTGCGATATTTAAAAATGTATTAAATGATATTGAAGATATATCTCAGTGGTAAAGTACTTACTTAGCATGTATGAAGCCCTAGAATCAATCCTCAGTATTAAAATATCAATAAGTTGAGTATGGTTATACATGCCTGTAACCCCAGTAATGAGAGTCTACAACAGAAGAATCGCAAACTACTGGCCATCATGTCTTAAAAAACAAAACATAGATAGAATATAAATGTCAACTTGGAAGACATCAGGCAGGCCAACTAATATTGAGGAATGATTACTGCGTTTAACATTAGAATACATGCATAATGGTTTCAGATTTAAGAATTTACTTTACTCCTGTTAAATGAGTAATCCAAGATCATAGTCAAAACAGTAAGGTTTCCTTGAATCCCACTGGCTGGAATGCATGCCTTCTAGAGTGGCCTCCTGTGGGCATGAATGACTCCTTGATGAGGAGAACATATTGTCTAAGAAATGGTGGTATAGAATGCATGTAGGAAGATGACAGAATTTCAATAGTAACAACTATTGATTTGGGTGACTACTACAGCACTGAGGAAAACATGAGGTTTCTGGGTAACTAGGAAATGTGCATTTTGTTCGAACCTATAGAGATAGCAGGCATACTTTCCAGATATTTATTATGTGTCAGGAAAACATTAAAATAGTGCATATATAGCCTTATTTATAATAGCCAGAAGCTGGAAAGAACCCAGATGTCCTTCAACAGAGGAATGGATACAAAAGCCTGTGGTACATTTACACAATGGAGTATTATTCAGCTATTAAAAACAATGAATTCGAGAAATTCTTAAGTAAATAGATAGAACTAGAAAACATCATTCTGAGTGAGTTAACCCAGTCACAAAAGAACACACATAGTATTCACTCACTGACAATTGGACATTAGCCCAGAAGCTTGAAATAGCCAAGATTCAACTCACAGACGACATGAAGCTCATGAAGAAGGAAGACCAAGTGTGGGTGCTGCAGTCCTTCTTAGAAGGAGTAACAAAATACTCAAGGGAGCAAACATGGAGACAAAGTGTGGGACAGAGACTGAAGGAGGGGTTGTCTGGAAACTGTTCTACCTGGGTATCCATCCCATGTGCAGTCACCAAAGGCAGACGCTGATGTGGATGTCAGGAAGTGCATGCTGAAAGAGCCTGATATAGCTGTCTCCTTAGAGGTCTACCAGAGTCTGACATATTCAGAGACAGATGCTCACAACTAACCATTGAAATGACTAAGGGGTTCTCAATGGAGGAGTTAGAAGACTGAAGGAGCTGAAAGAGTTTGCGGGCCCCATGGGGAGAGCAACAATATCAACCAACCAGAGCTCCCAGGGTCTAAACCACCAGCCTGGGAACACATAGGGAGGGACCCATGACTCCACTTGTATATGTAGGGAAGGATGACCTTGTCGGGCATAGGTGGGAAAGGAGATCCTTGGTTCCATGAAGGCTGGACACACAGTGGGGAGGAATTTGAGGGTGGGGAGATGGGAGTTGGGGGGTCAGGTGGGGGTACATCCCTATAGAAGCAGAAAGAGGGGGAATGGAATAGGGAGTTCCTGGGGGGAGAATGGAGAAAGGGGATAACAACTGAAATATAAATAAAGTATCCAATAAAAAAATTTAGAAAATAGTGCATATATTTATAAAATAACTTTTCTTTATGTGATTTTAAATTAAGTGATCAGTTGTTTCAAATTTACATAACTTATTTAGATAAAGCTGGTAAGAAGTAACTTTTAATTTTACTTAAATTTAATTATAAATATAATTATTTAACAAAGGTAGCAACGCTCAAAACTTCAGCACTTGTGTTTTATAATGTAATCAACTATTTCACACTTCATGTGTTTTCCATATAGGTATCCATTTATTCCAGGTTAAGAGTGATGCGTCTGAGGTCATGGCGAACGACATTTATTTATTTATTTATTTATTTATTTATTTATTTATTTATTTATTTATTTATTTATTTTAACCTCCAGATTTCATTCCCCTCCAGTCCACCCTCCAAATGTTCCACATCCCATACTTCCTCCCACTCCCTTGTCTCCATGAGGATGTCCCTCCCCCCAACCCTACCCCACCAGACCTCTAGGGGCCTTCAGTCTCTTGAGGGTTAGGTGCATCGTCTCTGACTAAATCGAGACCTGGCAGTCCTCTGCTGCATATAGGTTGGAGACCTCATATCAGCTGGTGTAAACTGCCTGGTTGGTGTTACAGTATCTGAGAGATCTCAGGGTTCCAGATTAATTGAGACTGCTGGTCCTCCTACAGGGTCGCCCTCCTCCTCAGCTTCTTCCAGATTTCCACTAATTCAAACACAGGGGTCAGCAGCTTCTGTCCATCAGTTGGGTGCAAACATCTGCATCTGACTCTTTCAGCTGCTTGTTGGGTCTTCCAGAGGCAGTCATGATAGGTCTCTTTTTGTAAGAACTCCATAGCTTCGTGCAGATCTTTCCCTTGTTTGAATAGAGTTACCAGAAGATATTTTGTATTATTTGTGCTATTGTGAAGGGAGTTATTTCCTTAATTTCTTTCTCAGCCTGCTTATCATTTGTATAAAGGAAGACTATTAATTTATTTGAGTTAATTTTATATCCAGCCACTTTGCTGAAGTTGTTTATCATCAGCTGGAGAAGTTCTCTGGTAAAGTTTTGGGGTTACTTAAGTATACCCTCATATCATCTGCAAATAGTGATACCTTTATTTCTTCTTTGCCAATTTGTATCCCCTTGATCTCTTTTTGTTGTCTTATTGTTCTAGCTAGCACGTTGAGTACTATATTGAATAGAAAGGGAGAGATTGGGCATCCTTGTCCTGTCCCAGATTTTAGTGGGATGGCTTCAAGTATCTCTCCATTTAATTTTATATTGGCTGTTCTTTTGCTGTATATTGCTTTTACTATGTTTGGGTATGGGCCTGAAATTCCTGATCTCTTCTTTTAACATGAAAGGGTATTATATTTTGTCAAATGTTTTTTCTACATCTGAGGAGATGATCATGTGATTTTTTTTTTTTGAGTTTTTTTTTTTTCAATATAGTGGGTTACATTAATGGATTTTCATAAATTGAACCAACCTTGCATCTCTGGGATAAAGACTACTTGATTGTGGTGAATGATGGTTTTGACGTGTTCTTGGATTCAGTTTGCAAGAATTTTATTGAGTATTTTTGCATCAATATTTACAGGTGAGATTGGTCTGAAGTTCTTTCTCTCTCTCTCTCTCTCTCTCTCTCTTTCTCTCTCTCTCTCTATTTTTTTTTTGTAGAGTCCTTGAGTGGTTTAGGCATTAGAGTAATTGTGGCTTCATAGAACGAATTAGGTAGTGTTTTTTCTGTTTCTATTTTATGGAATAATTTGAGGAATATTGGTATCAGATCTTCTTTAAAGGTCTGGTAGAATTCTGGACTAAATCCATCTGGCCTGAGCTTTTTTTGGGCTGGGGAGGAGGTTTTTAATGACTTCTATTTCTTTATGGGATATGGGCCTGTTTGATTTAACTTTGGTATGTGGTATCCATCTAGAAAACCATCCATTTCATTGAGATTTTCCAGTTTTGTTGAGTATAGACTTTTGTAGTAGGATCTGATGGTATTTTGAATTTCTCCCATTTTTGTTGTTATCTTTCCCTCTTCATTTCTGATTTTGTTAATTTGGATACTGCCTCTGGGCCCTTTAATTAGCTTGGCTAGGGGTTTATCTATCTTGTTGATTCGCTCAAAGAACCAGGTTTTGGTTTTGTTGATTCTTTGTATTGTTCTCTTTGTTTCTATTTGGTTGATTTTGGCCCTGAGTTTGACTATTTCCAGCCTTCTTCTACTCCTCTTGAGTATGGTTGCTTCTTCTTCTTCTTTTTTTCTGTTGTTGTTTTGTTCTAGAGCGTTCAGGTGTGCTGTTAAGTTGCTAGTGTAAGATATTTCCAGTCTTTTTAACCAGGGCACTTAATGCTATGAATATTTCTCTCATATCCACTTTCCTTGTGTCCCATAAGTTTGGCCATGGTGTGTCAATATTTTCATTAAATCCAGGAAATCTTTCATTTCTTTCTTTATTTCTTCACTGACCAAGGTATCATTGAGTAGAGAGTTGTTCAGTTTTCCATGTGTATGTTGGCTTTGTGTTATTTTTGATGTTATTGAAGACTAGCCTTAGGCCATGGTGATCTGATAGGATGCATGGAATTATTTCAATCTTCTTGTATTGGTTGAAGGTTGACCAATTATATGGTCAATTTTGGAGAAGGTACCATGAGGTGCTGAGAAGAAGGTGTATTCTTTTGTTTTAGGGTAAAATGTTCAGTAGATATCTGTTAAATCCATTTGGTCCATAACCTCTATTAGTTTCACTGTGTCTCTGTTTAGTTTCTGTTTCAGTGTCCAGTCCATTGGTTAGAGTGGGGTGTTGAAGTCTCCCACTATTATTGTGTGGGGTTCAATGTGTGTTTTGAGCTTTAGTAAAGTTTCTTTTATGATTCTGAGTGCCCTTGCATTTAGGGTATACATGTTCAGAATTGAGACTTTCTCTTGGATTTTTCTTTTGATGAATATTAATTGTCCTTTCTTATAATGCTTGATAACTTTTGGTAGAAAGTGTGGGTTTGTTCTATTTTATTGGATATTAGGATGGCAATTCCAGTTTGTTTCTTGGGAGTTTGCTTGGGAGAACTTTTTCCATACTTTTTCTCTAAGATAGTATCTGACTTTGTTATTGATGTGTTTTTTCTATGCAGCTAAATGCTGTATCTTGTTTGTGTATCCAGTCTCTTAGCTCATGCATTTTCATAGTTGAGTTGTGTTCATTAATATTGAGAGATATTAAAAACGGATGAATGTTGGTTCCTGATATGTTTGTTTTTGTAGGTGGCTTTATGTGCTCGTGGTTCTCTCCTTTTGGCTTTGTTATGAGATGCTTAATATCTTGTCTCTGGTGTTGTTCCTTGTGTTGGATTTTTCTTACTAGGATCATCTATAGGACTGGATTGGTAAATAGATACTGTTTGGATTTAGTTTTGTCCTGGAATGTTTTGTTTTCTCCATCTATGCTGATTGACAAGAGTTTTGCTGAGTATAGCAGTCTGGGCTGGCATTTGTGTTCTCTTAGAGTCTGCATGACCTCTGACCAGGCTCTTCTGATTTTCATAGTCTCTGCTGAGAAGTTTGGTGTAATTCTGAAAGGTCTGCCTTTGGAGGTTACCTGGTCCTTTTCCCTTGCAACTTTTTAATATTCTTTCTTGTTCTGTGGGTTTAGTGTTTTAATTATTATGTGAAGAGAGGATTTTCTTTTCTGGTCCCCTTTATTTGGTGTTCTATAAGCTTCTGGTACCTTTGTGGACATCTCTTTCTTTAGGTTGGGGACATTTTCTTTTATGATTTTGTTGAGGACATTTTCAGGTCCTTTGAGCTGAGAATCTTTGTTCTCCTCTATTCTGATTATTCTTAGATTTGTTTTTTTCATTGTGTCCCAAGTTTCCTGGATGCTTTGGATTATGAGTTTTTTTATGTTTTGAATTTTATTTGACAGTTGTACAAATCTCTTCTACGGTATCTTCTACACCTGAAATTTTTCTCTTGTATTCTGTTGGTGATACTTACATATGTATTTCATGAACTCTTTCCTAGATTTTCCATTTCTAGGTTTGCCTTCATTTGTGTTTCCTTTATTGTTTTTACTTCCACTTTTAGGTCTTGGGCTACTTTATACAATTCCTTCATCTGTTTGATTGTGTTTTCCTCTATTTCTTTCAGTGAGATATTTATATCCTCCTTAAACGACTCTATTATCTTTATAAGATAGAATTTTGGTCAGCTTCCTGATTTTTAGATGTGTTGGTGAATTCAGGACTTGCTGTGGTGAGAGAACTGAGTTCTGCTGATGCCCATGTATATTGGCTTCTGTTGCTTATAGTCTTGTGCTTGCATCTTGCCATCTGGTTGTTCCTGGTATTTACTGGTCTGGGTGACATCTCGACTCTGCCTCTTTTGTTTCTGGGTTGTTTCATGTCTCCTGATAGGCCCGTGGTCCTGACTGCGGCAGACCATCTGTAGGGTCTTCCAACTGAAGGCATTTCAGAGGGGCAGAAAAGCTGCTGATCTGTTGCCCTGGCTGCAGTAGATCTCTTGAGAGGCCTTTAGACTTTTGGGTCTTCAGAGGAATAGTCAGGCTATTGTACTATGGGAAGATGTTCTCCAGGGGAGTCTACTGACTGTGGTTTCTGTTTCCCTTTGTGCAGCAGAATTTTAGGGAGGATTTCAGTCTGTTGGGTCAGTTTCCCTGTATGTCACAGAGCCCTCAGGAGGTCTTCAGACTATGGTGTCTGTTGCCCAGTTGCCCTGTGTATAGAGGAGCTCCTGGGATGCCTTCAAGCTGTGTGTTTTCAGGGCAGCAGACAAACTGGCAATCAGTTGCTTGGTTGCCTTGTGTATAGCAGATCTCCTGGGTTGCCAGATGTCCTGTTGGCAGTGGATCTCCTGGGTTGCCTTAGGCTGTGGGGTCAGTTACCCTAGGTGCAGCAGATCTTATGGGATGGCTCAGAACATGGTGTTTTCAGGGGAGCAGAGCACCTAGCAGTCAAATACTCTGAGTGCAGTGGATCTTCTGGGTTGACTCAGGATATGGTGTCTTCAGGGGAGCAGACTAGCTAGTTTTCTGCCCAGCAGAAAGGGCTGGGCAGAAGGGGCCGTTTGTGTTATTTTAAGTCCTAGAATCCTGGAAATTTGTTAAGGCAGCAACAGAGACTCTATAGCTTCCTATTGTGTCCTATGTAATGGCCTTTGGACTGAATTTTCCAAGCGGAGGACAGTAACATGGGTGTACACACACACACACACACACACACACACACACACACACACACTCACACACAGGAGATAATATCATAACCCAATTGAACAGTACTTTTTGATGATTTAAGGGGTAAGGAGGCCTTGCCACACGGCTAGGCATGATTTTAAGGAACTGGAACCTGTACAGGAGGACAGATGTGCTTGTGATATACTGCAGCTAAAGTCGACACAGTCACAGAATCTCACTCAGTCAGGTAGACTGTACCTCTCATCAAAGCTAAGGGACAGAAGATGCCCCAAAGGAGTCAGCTTCATAGGGTGACTACATTTCCAAATGACATGTCTCTTGATGAGTGCTTGCTCATAATGCACCCTCTCTTTCATTTTGTGATTAGCCCATAGGACTCAGGAATATGACGGAGTTCGCCCAAGGGCTGGTAAATGATTACAAATGGAGGACAGTGGTAGCCACGCTCTTCTTTTCCTACTGCAGTATCGCCCCAGCTCCCTGGTTTTCTTGTTTAGGCCTTCCACATCCACTGCCTAACATGTCTCTGGCTCCTATCATTTAATTACCTGTGTATTTAATTAGTCTACACTTATACTTGAAATTTGTACTCATTTGTATCAAGGGGCATAAACTCAGAGCTGAAACAACTGAAAAAGCACAAACATGATTCTCAATGGAAATGTAGTTTTTCTCAACCTCTAGTAAAGCACTTTGCTAATCACCTAGGTGAGTGCTCATTTCCTATGCTCAGGAGAGGATGCCGTGCACATTACACCCTTCAACTGTGCTAAAGGGAATGAGCTATAATTTTACAATGGAAACACATGGTCACCCTGTGGCTTTTCCATTAAAAGGCAAATGAAAGACAATCGGGGTGAGTTTAATTGCACTTAAGCACCTTAACAGTTGTCATAAAAAAAAGTCATAAGAATTCTCATTATCTTTGCATAATCTCAATAGCTCCCTGAGGAGTTTCAGGGAAATATTTTAAACTAACAACTTGCTTTCACAAACTTTTTGGAGGGGGCATTGTATGTTGGGCTTGTATACTGTAAAACATGCGTTCACAGATTTTTAAAAAATATGTTTTAATAAGAATTATTAAGTACAAGGATATATATGCTCAATGTCCTTGAATAAGATTAAATTTTTATGTAAATGAATATAAGAGAGGAGAAACATGTGAGAGAATGGTGCCGTAGTTCAGTGAGTGGCAACACAATGTAAATTTTATGCCAAGGCTGCTGTTGAGATTGTAATTTAGCTACAAAATTTCTTCCTTTCTTTCCTCCCTCCCAACTCTCCCACTTATTTCTCCCTGCTCTCGTTTAAGTTCATGGGCTTAAAAAATCAATTGTTATTACATTTGAATATAGAGATATATACTCCTAAATATAACCTATACAATGTTACTTGTAAGTATGTTTTCCAGGCTGTTTGGCACTAGACAACCAATAGATATGTTCTTCCCTAGGGAGGGCTACCTGTTCCACTCCCAGCTTTATTCAGTTTGGGTGGGAGTGTTGATGAGAATATATGGTTATAGCTTCTGATAGTACTAGGAAACACAATCTCATAGCAAAGTCCTTGATCCTTTGGCTCTTATAATCTTTCCATTCTCTCTTCCACAAGGTTCCCTGAGCTTTAGGTGTGGGAGTATTTTGTAGATATATCCACTGGGACTGGGCTTCATAAGTCTGCATACTGATTGATTATGATTCTTTTGTAGTGTTTCATCTCTGTTTCAAAGAAATTTATTTTTGACAAAGGCTGAAGACTACACGTACCTGTGAACAAATGTTTACAGATTGTTGTATTTAGGGATTGTGCTGGTTAACTAGTGTAAACTAGTAAACTAGTGTTTGTAGATTCTCCTTTATCTATAATCATTACTTCATTAGCACTGATTAGTTAGCTAGGTTTTCAGTACTGGGAAGGGATTCCCTCTTGTTGAGGAAGTCTTACATCCAATTAAATAGCAGTTTATTGCTGTCAAAATATGTGCGCTACTATTGCACCCATAAACTTACTGTACCATGCTGGTTGTTGACATGGCTCAAAGGAGGCATAGCTGGGTATGAAGGTTGGTTGCCTCCCTTCTTTGGAAGCTTGCATGGCACCTTCTGGTACATGAGAGCTAGTGCTCAGAGAGAGGACATTTGAGCCAGGCCCATCTCAGTGACTTATGACACCTGTTTCTGAAATACATGCTGACTTTAGCATTGTGGCCTTATTTTACAAAACTGGAGTGGGGTTGGGAGTGGTAACCAAGAGCAAGAATTTTACAATTAAGTTCATTGAAATTGTTTAAAAGCAATTTAGAGAAGAGAGTTTGGTTCTTTGGTTTTTTCTTTTTCTTCTTTTTTTTCCTATTCCAGGTTTTTAGAAAAGTTGGGGAAAGAACTCAAGTAGCTAGTCACATCACATCCACATTTAAAAGCAAAGAAAGAGTAAATACATCCATACTTCCTTCTTGTCTGTGTTTGCTTTCTTTCCTCTTATACTGTCTAGGAACCAGCCAGGCCATGACATGGAGCTAATAACATTCAATGTTGGCCTTCTCCCTCAGTCAGCAATCAATTAGCAGTTCCCACAGGCGTGTCCACATATCAGGAAGATTTAGGCACTTCAACGAATAAAGCTACTTTTACAGATGACTCTAGGTTGATCAAGTTGCTAATTACCCTAACCAGTAGTGAGTCTCAACCTTCCTAGTGCTGTGAGTCTTTAATAAAGTCCCTTGTGTTATGATCGTTCCCCGACATAAGATTGTTTTGTTTCTATTTCCTAACTGTGATTTGCTACCATTATGAATCATGATGTGAATATCTGATATCCAGGATATCTGACATGCAACCTCCAAAGGGATATTTGTCCCCAGGTTGAAAGCCACCGGTCTAGAGAGATGATTCAAAGCCACCGGTCTAGAGAGATGATTCAAAGCCACCGGTCTAGAGAGATGATTCAAAGCCACTGGTCTAGAGAGATGATTCAGCAGTAAAAAGGTTAAAACCACTTGTTGCTTCTCTATAGCATGCAAATCTTATTCCCAGTACCTAAATGCAGTGATGTAGAACCACCTGTGATATCAGCCCCACGGAATCCTACACCCTTTTCTGGTCTCCAAGGGCACCTGTACACCCAAATATAGATCTAAAAATGAAAGAAACATGTAACTCTCCAGAACCCATGGAGTCTGACTTATTTTCTCTTTTTATTCTTTGAGAAATTCAACTAAAATCAGGGCATTGTTCAGTGAACAGAAAACTGCAGCACAGATGTGGAGATGGCTGTTAAGAACAATTCTATGGAGTAAGAGGCTACACTGCAGCCTTTCTTCTTAGGGACAGAAGAGACCTTTACCAAGCGCCTTGGGCACATTGCTGATATCTCCTGACAAAAGAAAGTTAGGAAGAATCCTGCATGAATCAGTCCTTGCTTTTAAACTCTGTTTTTATGAAAGGCAGACTGATATAAGGAGTTATTTTTATAACACTTACCATGATCATTTTTATACATATACATATATATGAGGGAAAATCTATTTATATACATATATATGTATCCCGATTCTCCCTCTACTCCTCTCAGTTCTTCCTAACATAACCACCCATCTGGATCCAACCTGTTTTCATCTCTCATTAGAAAACCAACAGGTTTCTAAGAGGTAATAATATATAATACAATCTAAAGCGATGTAACATGACATATTGCTAAAACCAAGACTAACAAGTTGGAATTAGGCAAAACAAACAAGAGGAACAGAGCCCAGTAGAAACACATAAGATAGAACCACTCATTCTCATACTGAGGAATCCCATAGAAACACTAAACTGGAAGCTCTAGTATATACACAACGAACCTGTGCAGTAAAAACAGAGAAAGATTAAAATAAAAGTAAAAGTAAAAACAATGAAAAAATGAGGCTGGGGAGCCCTTACACGACATTAGGAGACAAGGGCCCTGCAACGCTGTCACTGAATTCATTTTCTGTTGACCATCTCTCTACCACTGGACATACGGCCTAGTCTCAAGAGTAGTTTGTTTTCACAACGAGACTCTTTTGGAGTAAACACAGTTTTCATTTGCAAGTGGTTATCAGTTGGAAATTACTTATGGGTTTTGGATGAGAGCATGTTCTCACTTCTTCTTTCAGTTCTAGGATCCCATCAAGTACAGACCTGTATAAGCCATGTGCATGCTGCCTCAGTCTTTATATCTTGATATATGTATTGATCATGTTTATTTAGAGGGTCTTGTTTTTTTGGTATCTTCAATCCCTTCTGTCTCTTACACTCTTTCTGCCGTTTTTTTCGTTGGGGTTCCATAAGCCTTGAGGGGAGAAATTGATGGAGACATCCTATTTAGGGCTGAGTGTTCCAAGGTCTTTCACTCTCTGCATAACGTCTGGCTGTGTTTTTTCACATTTGCAGTAGGAGGGAGCTTCTCTGGTGATGACTGAGCAAGGCATAGCAATATGTCATCACAAGTCATTTCATTGCTACTGTTTGTTTTGTCTCACTTTTGTATTTTACAACAGTAGTATTTTGTTTCACTGTAGATCTGTGAGCTAACTAGACTTAGGTTCTTGGTCACCCAAATAGTGTTAAGTATGGGTTATATCTCCTGAGTGAGTCTTAAATCATACCATACATTGAGTGGTTGCTCCCATAGCTTTTGCTCTAGCTTATCTTATAAGAAGGACACTATTGTTGATTAAAGGGTGTGTGGATGGCTTGATGTTTTTGTTTCTCTTTTGGTGGCGTGCAGGATACTTTCCTGTACTGAATATATTAGCATGTAGTGCTGAAGGTGCTATGTAGGCACTTTAGCTTGACTCCTCTCTGTTTAATGAGTTGTGGAGTTGTGTAGGTCTTGGCTTCAGCAAAAAGATCTTGCTGTCAGCTTGTGGAGAACAACCCTTTCTTGCCAACAGCATGATTTGTTTGGGGGTTTCTATGGAACCCTTTGGTCAACAACTCAATTAGATATAATCTAATCCCAGGTCTGGAAGCTTCATTTGGTAACAAGAGATGACCAGCTGGACTCTTTATCCCCCATTATTTGGTAATTTCAATTTAGATTGAATTCATATATGTATTTTAGGAAGTTTCTACTGTAATGAGTTTCTATACTATCCCTCAACTGGCCCTTAATTTCACCTCTTTCTTCCCCTACTTAGTCCTCTCTTTTCCTTTTTTCTCTCCACTTGATATTCTTTATTTTTTAAATATTTTATCGGTTATGTTGTCTGCAATTCAAATGTTATCCCCCTGCACATTTCTGCTCCAAAACTCCTCTAACATACCCCCTCCCCTGCCTCCATGAGGGTGTTCCCCCACCCACCCCACTGTCCTAGCATTCCCCTATGCTGAAGCATCAAGCCTTCAGAGTATCAAGGGCCTCACTTCCCGTTGATGCCAGACAAGGTCATCCTCTGCTACATATGCAGCTGGAGCCATGGGTCCCTCCTTGTGTATTCTTTGGTTGGTGGTTTAGTCCCTGGGACTTCTGCCGAGTGTGTGTGTGTGTGTGTGTGTGTGTGTGTGTGTGTGTGTGTGTGTCCTGGTTGGTTGATATTGTTCTTCCTATGAGGTTGCAAACCCCTTCATCTTCTTCAGTCGTTCCCCTAATTTCTCCATTGGGATCCCCCTGTTCAGTCCAATACTGGGGTGCAAGCATCCACATCTGTATTGCTAAGGTTCTGGCAGAGCCTCTCAGGAAAGATCCATCTCAGGCTTCTGTCAGCAAGCACTTCTTGGTATTGGCAGTGATGACTGGGTTTGGAGGCTGCATATGGGATGGATCTTCAGGTGGGGCAGTCTCTGGATGGCCCTTCCTTCAGTCTCTACTCTACTTCTTGTCCCTGTATTTCCTTTAGACAGGAGAAATTCTGGGTTAAAATTTTGAGAAGGTTGGGTAGTCCCATCCCTCAACCAGGGCTACGTCTAGCCTCTAGATATTGTCTGTACATATTTTCTCATCTCTTTGTTGGGTATTTCAGCTAATGTCATCCCCATTGAGTCCTTGAAGCCTCTTGCTTTCCTGGGGTCTGGGACTTTCTTTTGGGTACTCCCAGTTCCCCATTCTCCATTGATACACACCTCTGTTAAATTTCCTCACCACTGTACTTCTCCCCTATCTCCTCCCACACTTGATCCTGCCCTTCTTTTTTCCTCTTTCTCTTTTCTTCCTCTCAAGTCCCTCTCATCCTCTACCTCCTGTGATTACTGTGTTCCCCATTCTAAGTAGGACTGAGACATCCATACTTTGGTCATCAGGGCAATGTGAAGCAAAAAGACCCTGAGATTCCACCTCACAACAGTCAGAATGGCTAAGATAAAAAAACTCAGGTGACAGCAGATGTTGGCAAGGATATGGAGAAAGAGGAACACTTCTCCATTGTTGGTGAGATGGTAAGCTGATACAGCCACTCTGGAAATCAGTCTGGTGGTTCATCAGAAAATTGAACATAGTACAAACTGACGACCCAGCTATACAATTTCTGGGCATATACCCAAAAGATGCTCCACTTGATATTCTTGTTTCCACATTCTATGCTGTGTCTCTTTCCTAGGGAGATTTACTGCACCTCACCCCAAGTCCCTTACTCTATAATTAACCTCTATGGTTCTATGAATTATAGTTTAGTTATTGTTGACTTAACAGCTAATATGAACATATAAGCAAATGCAAACCATATTTATTTTTCTGGGTCTGGGATACCCAACTCAAGATTTCTTTTTGTTTCAAGAGTTTACCTGTGAATTTTATGATTTCATTTTTTAAAAGGCTTAATAATACTCCATTGTGTAAATGTCACACATTTTCTTTGTCTATTCTTCTGTTGAAGGATTTCTATGTTGTTTTCAGTTTCTGGCTACTATCAATAGAGCAGAAATGGACATAGTTGAGTGTTTCTGTGATGGTATCAAGCATTCTTTTGATATATGACCAACAATGGCATAACTGGACCATGAGGTAGAGCAAGTCATTTCTTTCTGAGGAAACACCACTATTTTCATCCCCCTACTCCACATCCTCACCAGCATGGGATGTAATTTATATTGATCTTAGCCATTCTGATTTGTCTAAGATTAAACCTTAAAGGAGTTTTGATTTGCATTTCTCTGATGGCTAAGGATGATGACCATTTCTTTGTTTCTCAGCCATTTAAGTTACCTCTTCTGAGAACTCTTTGTTTAGACCTACACTCCATTTTTAAATTTGGCTATTTGTTTTCTTGTTATCCAGTTTTTTGAGTTTTTATATTTTGGGTATTTGCTCTCTATCAGATGAATAGTTGATTAAAAATTTTTCCTTTCTGTAGGTTGCCAATTTGTATAAATAACGATATCACTCACCATGCAGAAGCTCCTCGGTTCTATGAGGTCCCATTTGTTAATTGAACCTGTGCTCAGATCATATACTTAGAAAATGGTATGAAGTCCAAGATGGGTATTCCTGACTTCAGACTGCTGTGTTGTAAAGAGACACTGGGGAATGTTTAGGTTTTGGCGTACTAATGTCAAATGTCGGCTTACTTTAGGCCAGTGGCAGAGTGGATGGGAAGGCATTCACTGTAAGTTTACAACCAGAGTCCTCAAACTTTCCTCGCACATTAGAAAATTAATTACTGAAGATTACCTAGATGAAATTTCCAGTCTCAGAAAAGTCAGGCATCTCATACATCTGATAATCGTCAAGCTTCTTCCTTTTAAGAGAGACTAACACCGGAAACTAGAAACTTATTCTTTGATTAAAGTCCAATGAGTTAATGATAGGTGCTGATGTTTGGTATTTTACTAAGTATTGTAATGCTAAACCCTGGCCCCCAAGGCCTGGTTGTCCCCCAAGGATGAGAGAATCCTCACATACCTTGTTCCTTAATTTAAAACTATTTGTTGAATAAAGATGCCCATTCTATAGTTGGGCATAAGATAGGTAGGTGGGGTTTTGATTCCTGGGTTGGGGTGGGGGGGTGGTCTAAGGCAGGAGGGGGTACGTGGAGAGAGGAAAAGACACGATGGGGTAGATGAGTCATGAAAACATGCTGATTGAGGGCTAGTCAATTGGAGTTAAGAGCTGCCCAGATGGAACATGGCAAGTTATAACTGGGTTATTGGTAGGGAAGTAGATTTTAATAGCTACTCTAGCTGTGGTCTCTGCAGGTCTTATGTAGACAGCCACACTATTAATAGTCAATGGAATCAACATCCCCGCTGCTTTGTCCAGATGACACTGTCACAACAGATGTATTGGTCGTCAGGCTTACAGTCTTTCTGTTCCCTCTTCCAAAGAGATACATGAACCTTAGCTGTGATGATAGTGTATATTGTCTGATTTGGGAGTGGGCACGCCACAAGCACTTGTTCTCTACATTTTTGCAAGATGTGTATCTTAATAGTAGACTTCATATGCTGTAAAAAGAAGGGTCTTTGATGACTTGTGAGAGCTGTATTTATCTGAAGACATAAGAATTAATATGTGGAATATAGTAGGAAACTATGTTACTTTAGGAATACGGTATTAGTAGGCTCTCCTAATGGGCCTGTGACATTGCCATGACATTTTGGCTGTTTACAGTACTAGCCTTGAGTTTTCTGCAACTAAGTGAGGTTTAGATTCAATTACAAACTTATTGGGTTCCTCAAGATACAAGTGTGGCTGTTGCACTATTGCCAACCCACTGCTGTGGTTATCGATTTTACAACTGGATACAGCTGTTGATAACTCTTCTCCCTTAGGAGATTTCTGTCTCCTCTGACACTCTGAGAGCTACTGTCTGGAAGAGGCTTCTAGTTCAGTGCTAGCTTTATTTATTTAAGTCATGGGACCGAAGTGTGTGTGGTGTCTCAAGCTGCAAGGCCTTATCTTCATGTTCTAGCAGGTTACTGAGCACCATGCAAATAGTTTATATTGTTTGGGTAATCTTTTGGATTTCTTTGACCAATAACCCACAATGCAGGTATTGCCTGCCAGCTATAAAACTAACCATCATACCAAGTACTTCGTTATGGCAATAATAAAGTCGACTAACTCAATGATGTTCTAACAATGAGCAGGTACATGTGGGGGCAGAGTAGTGATCAAGGGCAGGTAAGTCCTACATGAATTTAGAGGGGTCTAGAAGGTCTAGAATATTGTAGTCTATGGTGAATTTTTATTTAGGATTCAATGACAAAATAATTTTAAGTTTAAAGAAAAAACTTTAACTTTCATTTTGAAGAGATGAAACTGTATGTGAACAGAGCAAGAGTAGATGAAGGAGTGAGCAGAGAGAAGGAGCAAGTCGATGCATAAGACAGTGGGTCCAAAGTAGTCTCAGAAGCAGCAGACAGGATCGAAGCTGAGGCTCAACCAGCATAGGGGATTTAGCTGAAGTAGCATGACATATTGGTGACATCATTATACAGGACAGGAAGAAAAGCCCATAAAACAGTTCTATTGAGACAGTCATGGACCATGAGATCTTTGCTTTGGTTCTGTGAAGGGTGAAATAAATGCAAGTATCAAAGAATCACATGTACATGAAGGTTTTAAAAGAAGTACCTGAGAAAACTGATCTGGGCAGTGTTGTCTGATATGTGGTCATTAATGCCATGCTTGGGAGGGAGAAGAGAGCAAAGCCCTTCAGTGTGGGCAATTAGTAGATGATAATTAAACGGAGATAAATATTGGCAAGCTACCTAAGCCTGGAGTCTTATAGTCAATCTCAAGCCAAATGGACCCCACAGTTTCTGATTTTTTTGGTGATACTGTAAACGCTCCATCAGCATCTTTATTAAATACAATTGTTCCCATATGGAAGGAAACCTATGGGACTCGGAATAGCTACAAAAGGATGTTAGAAAAAGACCATGTACAAAGAGCATCCCACTGTGGTATTGTGGAAGCGAAATAGGTAACTATCTAAAGGGAAAAAGAAGTTAAAGAAACCCAGAGTCTTGCACCAGCCCTGTTATTACCAGCAAATTTTGTTTTGTAAATAACTTGTGTTGTATTGGACAAAAAGAACTCAGCAGCCTCCTGGGAGGTTCATTCTGTACATAGCTACTATGTGGGAGAAAAGATTGGAGGTGCCATCTCCTCTCAATAAGCTGAGGAGATTGGAAATTGATGTCTACCTAGAAAACTCTTAAGATAAAATAAAAGATTGCTTCCTTACCTTCTTGTGCCAAAACATTAAACATGTTGCATTAATATACGTGTAAAATAATATTAAAAGGACATCTCCTGAAATATTGACTTCGATTGTCACAGTCTTACTAACAGACAGGCTTTGAGAAGTTCTTGTGAAAGATGGCCAGAAATGACTTTTGAACCTATGGAAACTTCTCCAAAATATTTGCTGTTCAAAGTACCCATGCTTGTGAAAGCCTGGAGCTGTATCTGAAGGGCCTACTAGGGAAGCAGCCAAAAGGCAAATAGAACCACACTGCAGGAAACGTTGGGGCTTGCTGTGTTTCCCAAGTCACAGTGTAGATGATAATTAAACTGAAATGAATGGTGGCAAGCTGCCTATCCTAGAGTCATATAGACAATCCCAAGCCAAGTGGACTCCACAGTTTCTGATTCCTTGGTGATACTATAAACACCCCATCAGTATCCTTATTAAATACAATTGCTCCCATATGGAAGGAAACCTACTGGACTCTGAATAGCCAGTCTGAGAAGTTAATTCTATTTAACACTCTTTCTTCTGTTTATTAGGCACCTAAAAAAACCCCAACAAAACAAAACAAACAAACAAACAAAAACAGAACCTCTTTTGTTTTTAAGTAGATTTAGGCCTACAAATTAGCATGTCATTTTACCCAGTTGCTGAAATTTTGCATTTTCTTTTTAAGATAAAAGGTGATAAAGTCAGGCTTAGGGTATTTGACAACTCTTCCAAAGAACACTGGAAACTTTTCCACACAAAAAAGAAAAAAGATATTGAAATAACAAGTGGCTCCAGCTATATATGTAGGGAAGGATGGCCTTGTTGGGCATAGATGGAAGAGGAGATCCTTGGTCTCATAAAGGCTGGATGACCAGTGTGGGGGAATTTGAGGGTGGGAAGGTGGAAGTGTGTGTGTGGGGGTGGGGGCACATTCTCATAGAAGTAGGAGGAGGGGGGATGGGACGGAGATTCCTGGGCAGGGTGAAATGAGGTAAGGAGATAACATCTGAAATGTAAATAAAATATCCAATAAAATAAAAAATAAGAAATAACAGGCTGTCTACAGTTCCACCTCCAGTCATTTGAGAAAGATATGAAAGCTACATGGCAATCTTTAACTTCAAATGTCAGACTTTGGGCTGGTTTTCTGCTTTAGGCAGAATGAGCAGGCTATTCCAGCTTCTGGAGACACTTTGGAGTGGGCTCTGCGGGGGAATTGGTGTTTCTCAGCTGTGTGCCAGATTAGCTGTGTAGCAGGCTAGACTTGCCCAGCAAGCAGAGGAAAGTTCCTTGGCTCTCCATGTATGCTGAAAGCTCCCGGGTACTATTATGTCTTTAAGATGTCACTGTGGTGGAACAAACGCTAGGTAGATATGGTGGCCAGCTCTTTCTGCTTTCAACCTTCTTTTAGAAGAAAACATCAGCTTAGCTTTGGATTCAAACTTATGGATGACTGCATAATTAACAACATACACAAAACTAAAAGCATCTCCATAACACATCTCCTAAGTTTTGGAATCACAGCTAGGAATACATTTTGTCAATCAAAGAAAAATAATTATAAAAATGCACAATGCAATTGTTTTGAACTGTTGCATTGTTAACTAAAATCTTATAATGTGAATAAAGAAGTTCTGTTGTGAGAGCCTATGACTTTACTGAGGGGGAAAAAATCAACATAAAATTTAGATCACAGCACTGAGCTTGGAGATTTACACCTTAGTACTTAGCCCATTGATTCCATTGCTGAACAACAGTGCCACGAAAGTGTTTCTTTATTTAGCTGCATAAAAAAATGAGATAACAAAATAAGAGCTAATATGTGACTGGTATGAAATAAGGATAATTTTAGGATTAAATACTACAGGGATCAGAATGTTCAACCAAGATGTCTTATGCCTCAAATATAACGACAAATATAAACCCTTCAAGCAGACCCTGATAAGAAATCATGTTTAATAAAATCTATTTAGTGTGTTATTCTGACTAAATAGAAAGGGAAAATATTAGATAACTAAGAGAAAAGACAGTGACCCGAATCATAACTGAGGTAAGATCATGTTGCTTTCCTGTCTCCTTCAACGTCCTTTCTCAGAACTCAATTTCTTCTTCTAGTAAGTTGTTAGGTGCTGGCCAATAACATGGCAAAACATGTCTACTGCAAGCTCTGACTTACATTTTCACCGCTTCACTAAGAGAAAACAAAGAAAAATTCTCGTATTTTTATTTGAGCACTTGTACAGATGGATTCAGTCCAAGCATGTATGGTAGTCATTGTTTAGAGGATGTATCACTCCATTCAGAAAGGTGTGTGTGTGTGTGTGTGTGTGTGTGTGTGTGTGTGTGTGTGTGTGTACATTTGTGTGGGTGTGTGTAAACAGTGTAAGTGTAGGTAGGGCAGAGGTATACTTTGTTAATAAAATACTGAAAAAATAAATAAAAAGATAATTGTAATAATTACAGCTTCCATTTGAACCCTACAAAGAGAGGCTGAGGAAATGGCTCAGGAGGTAAAAACACTGATCACATTTCCAGAGGACCCAGATTCAACTGCCAGCACCCACATGGTGGCAGACAACTACCTGTAATTCCAGATCCAGGGGACCCAATGCTTTTTTTTGCTTCCCGCTCCCAACTGGTGCCAGAATGAGGACACTTAAGAATGGGAGACAATTAAGAATGGCTACAATTTCTAGATAAATAAGAGAAGTTAGGCCAGGAGGACGGCTTGCAGAAGGGGGCAAAAAAGAATCAGAAGTAACGTATAAGACAGAACAGTTTTGAAGAGCTTTTTCCTCTTAGATGTTTCATTGGCTTCTGAATTCTCATCTTGTAACTAATTACTAAAGTGCTTAGGAATTTTCTTTAATCTCATCCTGGTTCCGTGAAGAAGGATCTGTAACGTTAGAGACATCAGAATGTGTGGGTAAATGTTTTAAGACAGGATATCACCTACAGGTGTCAAGTTATAAATGACTCCTATCTGTTTAGCTGAGGCAGGTACCCTACTACTGTGTGGCATTTTACAGACAGGTGGAGTAAGAGAATGAAGAGAAAGAGTAGTCAAAACACAGATGAAGTGACATCTCAGACTCATGAGCCCTGATGGAGTATACATGGCATTAAAGTATGTGTGTCATATATACAGTATACATTGCAAAGATTTTAAAGATATCTTTGACTTTTCAGTCTCTTTTAAGTATGTCCTAATAATCAAAGTAGGTTTTTAAGATCCAATACAAGGATTCTGCCCTCTTAAATAAACTACAGTCCTCTTCTTTCAGCTTTGTTAAAGTTTAATACTTCTTCACAGAAAGAGGAGATAAACAGGCCGTTCAAGCCAATTCTTGACAAAAAGTACTAAAGATGAATTGTAGCTTTATTATACAGTCTGAATGAATTAACACAAAATGTTATAAATATATAAGATTAAAAATGTAATTGGCTTTAAAGATATAAATTATTTTTAAAAAGAGGATTTATATAGATAAATAAAATTACGTATATATTATTTATATATAGATAAAAAGAATTTATATGTAAAAACTTAGATGAACATATGTTCACAAGATAAAAAACAAATAAATAAAGGTTTTATAAGTATTAAAGGTCCAGGAGAGTTATTTAAGGTACATAGAGAATGATAAAAGGTATATAAGATATATCAAGGATCAGACTTAGAATATCATATATAATATTAGGTTTCTTGTAAGACCAAAAGTCAACCTGTAATTCCCACCTGCCCAAAGGCCAAGTAACTTTCCTTGAATGCTGTGAGTTGTAGTTTTTGGAAAATAACAAAGCATCATGGGAAAATATGGTGGAAGAATAGTTTTGTCCTTAAAAAGCCTCTACAACGTGTGTCTAGTCATCACTCGTTGGGAATCCCAGAGAGTGGTCCCGACCAAAGTCCATTCTGGTTAGCATTTAATTAAATCTTGCTTCAATTTTGACTTAAAATTGTAGAACTTGCTTATCTATGGTGAATCTCAGGATTAACACTTTCAAGTCTAAAATCAACAATTATAAAATACTGGTTTGAATGTATGTCAAATCAAGATTTATTTAAAAATATTTGGCTATTAAAATATCATGTAATGGTCATAATATCACACTGCTATAACTGATCTTCTGGGTGTTTGCCATGTAGCAAACTATACTAGTTTCTTTAACTATGCTGGAATATAACTCAGCATTTCTATCTGTCTGTCATTGGTGGGTAAATACGGTTATGTGCCTTTCATCTGAGAGACCTAGAAGGTATCGCTTCTCAGACATCAATCAATTTATTCATCATTTGAGTTTTCCAGCTTCTTATCATACACAGGTACTCTGCTGGATGGATGCTTCCCATATAAAAACTCTGTGTCCTAGTTTCAAAATGACATTCTCCCTTGGATGGCATGTTCCTGATTTTAAAGAACTCTGTTCCTCTGAGAGTACGACTTGAGGTGTTAGCTACCCTGTCCCAGAGGCATGTACCTGGTCTGAATAAAGAAAATTTCCTAGGGTCCCTTCATTGACCTGTGATATTATCTTCAGAAGGAATTATTTAGCCAAAGCTTTGGTTGTTGGCTGTAGCCCTAGGCAATATAGTCATTTGTAGGACTTTTGGAAAAGATGAACAACTATGAAATGAACATATTTTTATGTTTGGATTGTTTGTGTTATTATGTTATTATGTTTTGATGCTTGTGTTAACCCTCCATATTTGTTACTGACTGGGAGTCTCTCTATTTAAGAAAGTGGGGAACACTTCAAATTATTTGCACCAATTTTATTCTATTTAATTGTGTGTCTTCTCTGCTGCTAAGAGGCTTTTCTTGCTTTGGTAGCCATCCTTTGTTTTGAGTCCCATCCATCTTAAGATAAAATGCATGGTAATTTTGGACAGCAGGTTCTCCTTGAACTACATCAGGCCCTTATTAGGGAGCAAAAATTTTTAGGTCAGATTTTAACTAGCAATATTGTAGTGGTCATTGGTATGACATCCACAGCTGCTTCTATAACATTCCTTACACAAGTTATAGGGACTCAACGCCTTTTAGCATTATTCAACACTGATTCAATATTATCATTGAAATCATTACACGGTGATTGTTTCAGCAATGCTGGGAAGCATTTGTTGGCTCAGGGGATGTAGGGATCTCTTCAACACTCAAACACAAGTAACTACTTTGTCCTCAAAATAGTCAAGGGGAGGAGGTAACTGTTGAGAACTAAATTAACTCAGGCTTTTCCTGAGGTCCTGATATATGCAGAAGAAACATAGCTTCTTCTCTAAACCGGAAATATGCTCTGTATAACTGGTAATGAAGTGGAGCCAGAACCGTGGGAAAGCTTAGGCTTCAAATCCTGAGAAACCATCTTTTCCCATGTTTGGAGTTCCCAAGGCCACTGTGTGCTTCAGTCTCCGATGCCCTTGAGATAACCTGTGTTCTCCATTGATAGATTAGGTTCTTGCTGACTTTGTTCCATTTGATGACACCCTTCTGCTGACTCTCCCACAGAGAGTATATAAGATACTGTACTTCTTCATGAACTTGCTTGGCATAAGTTATTAGCTTGTGCAAGACCTACTGACCCAAGCTTTTCTATCTTTAGTTTGTCCTCTGACTCAAGACCATGTCACCTGCTGAAAGGTCAGCTATAAAGAAATCTTCTGACAAGGGAATGGAAATAGGTCAGTTCTGGAAAGGCCTGGTCAGTCTAACCAATAAAGCAGATCCAGTGAGAGCAAGGAAAGCAGACAGTTGGGTGGTGGTTGCTTCATTGCAGCAAGATAGACTCAGCACTGGGATTGAAGCAACAGGCAGATTGTTCTGCCTGCGAAAACACTGATCCATGAAATGGGGGTAGTAGTTTATATAGCTTGCCCTGGTGCTCTCTGTCTATGCCTGTCTCTGTATCTCTGTGTCTGTTTCTGTCTGTCTCTGTCTCTGTCTCTCCACCCCACACACACTCCTATCTATCTATCTATCTATCTATCTATCTATCTATCTATCTATCTA
>JANHMN010000008.1:5155691-5167291 GCA_030674055.1 Rhabdomys pumilio
CTATCTATCTATCTATCTATCTATCTATCTATCTATCTATCTATCTATCTATATCTATCTGTGTGTGTGTATGGCTGGCTAGTTGACTGACTGGCTTCCTCTCTATCTCATGGTTTCCCCATCTCTCCCCTCTCTCTAAAAGCCCTGTCTATTTATTATCTATTACTGCCTTCCTCCTTTAGAATGGTGGATGAGAAACTTAGATCATTGTACATGGTAAATAAACATTCTTCCATTTGAGGTAAACTTCAGATATATTTTGATCACAAATAATTTGACTCTAAGACTCAAATTTAACCAAATTTCTCCAAAAGCAAATTTAAAAGAAAATGACAATTCTAGAATAATAACTAAATAATGCTAATATATGTATTCTTCTTCTCCCCTCCCCCCTTTTTATGGTATGCAGAATATTTTTGTGACTGAGCAAGATAGTACAGAGGTTCATCCATCTTGTATTCTTGCTGAGGCCATTCCAGGTTTAACTAGAATCTGACCTCTTGGGTGGAGAATTCCATGGAAAACTACTCAATTTTACTCTAGGAAACAAAGATCAAGAAATCCTAGCTAACTTACCTTAGCCTTTGTTAAACCTGCTTGTTCGTGTGGAAACTCCCCCAGCTCACTGCTTATCTTAGTTGCCTGTTGTGCAGAATGCCCACTCAGGCTAGCTAACTGCCTATCTTAGCTTCTTTTAAAATATGCTTACTTCGAACTGCTTGTTTTTAAAAATCTCTTCATGTTTGGATGTGAAGCCACACCTAGATCCCCATAACACTATGGTCCCAGCTGATTAGAATAATGACTTTCAATTAGCTATACATGGTGTCTGATTTGGCTATACACTGACTGAGTTGTCATCTTAGTTGAACTCCCATAATATCTTCTTATCCCAAAGATGCTGGAATACAGGTTGAAGACCTTATGTAGGCACCAGCTCAACTTTTTCATGTTTGCTCCAAGACTGCAATGGCTGTAAATGGAAATTAAACTACTGAGTTAGGGATACAAAGAGTGGGAAACTTCCCTTTTATGTCACATAGGATTTGGCTTCCTTTGTGTAGACTCTGTTCTATCTTCAAAATGCTAAGGCCAGGCTGGAGGTGAGCAGAAGAAAACCTTACAATTATTGTAAGGGCTTTGATTTGAATTTTTTGTATTCAGGAAAAATTGTTAAAGATTATAGTTGGTAAAAATAAAAGTGGCCAAATAGATTTCTCTGATATTTTGGAACAAAATATCCTCTTTATTTAATTTATGTATCATTTTAATTTTTTAGAGATACTTCTGAGAAAGATTCACTTGGCTTTCCTAGATCCATTTCTAACTACAATGAAGTGAATTAAAAAATGTACTAAATTTCTCCCATACAGGAATCCATCATTGAGTATTATATTAGTTTTTGCTGAGTTGGGAAGACAAAACATCATCTTTTTAACTTTATTTTTAATTTATAAGTAATTACAAAATAAAACCTTAGGTACATATTCCATGGTACACACACACACACACACACACACACACACACACACACACGAATCCCAGAAGCTATTGGCTGTTGAGCCTTCAAACTACAAGATAAATTCTGCTTTTGAATCAAGGGTTCTTGAGGTGGGAAATGTATACCAAAGGAGTGACAAGACACACATGTTACAGTGAACACTTGTAGACAGCAGTGCTATCATGAGTGTTTCTACACTAACTTTAGGAACAAGTGACAAGACAGATCATAAAAACTACTAAGACCAATCTAATGCCATTTGTGGCACAATCTCTCTTCTTTGTGTAGTGTCATTTAATTAAAAAAATTGTGTAAGCTAAAATCTGTTGACAAATTTCCTTTATGTATAACAAAGGACTTCAGATCACTGCTTTTATTTATAAACACAACTTTTAAACTTTTTTGCTTTGCTTTTTGAAACAGGATTTCTCTGTGTAGCCCTGACTGTCCTGGTTGCCTTGTAGATAACGCTGCCCAGCTAAACTTTTCTAATAAATATCATGTAATTAAATGTTAATAAATGTTTAGCAGATAGAATAAAAATTACCATAAGAAACTTTTAATATTATGCCTTTACTTATGATGATTTAACATATTCTATGAGTTGGATTTACACCTGATAAGAAGAAAAGTGATTGTTTGAAAAAGTCTCAACCATTAAAGTTTTATTTTGGTTATTTGCATCAAACCATGCATACCTCATATAGGGCCAAAACGACAAGAAAGTCCTTTAAACTTTGTTTCAAGGTGATTTATTGAAATACTTTTCCATGTCTTATTTTGAACACCTGGTGATCATACTGGTTTGTTACAGGAGGGACATTTGATGATTGTGAGACTATAGGCAGTACTGGAAACATATGTGGGAAAAGGCTTCTGCATTTTCAGGATTTCTATCCTACAGCAAAAAAAATTAAAATCTCCTACAATTGTTATTTCCTTTTTATATGTGGTATATACCTTATTTTAAGAAATAGTTTGAAATTGATTTGACAACCTTGAAGAATTCATCTCTATTTCACTGTCCATGATTCCAAAAGAATTGAAATTTAAAAAGCCATCTAATATTCTGATTCTAAAAACTACCTTAATACTTCAAAAATTATATTATCTTATGTGTATGAGTGTTTTGCATGCATGTATATATATTCACCACATTTGTCCCTAGTGCCATGGAGAACAGAAGAGGGCATCAGGTCCCCTGAAACTGGATGATGAAAGGTTGTAAGCCATTATGTGGGTGCTGGAAATTGAACCATTGTCCACTGGAAGAGCATCCGGTGCTCTTAATGATATGGCCATCTCTCCAATCCCTTGATGCATTGTTTTTAAACTTGAAGGTTTGTGTTATTGTTCTTATTATATTTGAGTAAAAATAATTTTTGAGACTATGATTTTTATTGTAATTATTTCCTTTTAAATTTCCAGTAAAATACATTACAGTTTAACTAACTCATTATTAGGCTTTCTATAGGGCTGACCATTTTGTGTGTTTGTGCTTATTTTGTGATACATTATATTGTATTAAATTTGAAGTCTTTCTAATGTACTAACTTCTACAAGAAGAGATTTTAGGTCATGAAGATGGATTTAAAATTGCCATGTGTTGAAATATTCTGGTAGCCAATTAAATTCCTTAAAATATTTAAATAAAATTAATAAAAATGAATACAACATGATAATTATATTGTTATATTGAAACAAAATTTAAGGGAGTTAATGATGAGAATTAGCACTTCACTTACGTTTATATGCATAAATTTAAATTATCATTTATTTACTTTTTCATATTATATTTGATTAAACTATGATAACTAAAGCAAACTATACTAGAACTTTCATAAATATACATTATTGTACACTTTGTTTTGCCTTTTAAAAGTGTTGTTTTTGTTTTCTTCATGTATATGCTTGAACTTCGAATGAGTTTATGTGCACCATATACATGCAGTACCCATGAAAGCCAGAAGAGTCTGTAGGATTCTCCGGACCCGAGGTCAGAGGCAGTTGTGAGCTGCTATGGAATTCTGAGAACTGAATGCCTGTACTTTACAAGGACAGTGTGCATTCTTAACTGCTGAGCCATTTCTCTACCCTCTATTTTGATCTTTCCTCTAGCGAATTATTTACCATCATGTTCTATGCTTATGCTTGAAGCTGCAGCTTTAGTCCTTGTTCTAGGAAGTGACTATTGAGTGAAGACTGCCCTGCTGCACTGCCATTAGTCCAACTTCATCATACTCTTGTACCTCAGCGTGCCTACAGTGTTTGCAATACGGTGAAATATGACGCCATGCCACAAAACCTCAATAGTAGCTTGACCTTTCATTTGATGACACGTTTTATTAATAGTAAGGAGAAATGTGCTTTTTTTTTTTTTTCAGAGAAGAATAGTCAGTTCAAATCTTCCCAATAATTGCATAAATGGACCAACAAAAGCACCAGATTATTTCCCCTCTAAATATTATTAAACTTACTTGCTATTTCTCAGTGGTGTTCCAAATTTCACTACAAGGTTTTATTTGATGTTAGTGTTGCATTTTATTTGTTTATGTTTCTTGTGCTTGCCAACATCTTTCAAAAGTCACCCATTATGTTTCTTTGTCAGGCTTTGTTCAATGCAGTTGTCATCTGTGGATGATGAATGGGAATAATTGCCAGAGTGTGTGCCTAGTGTGTGGAGTCATGTGGCTCGTGTACATGAATGTGCTATATTCCAGTCCTCACAAAGGCCCATTTCCTGTTTTGAATGAATGGTGCATGCATTGGGCTTTGCTCCTCCTATATGCAATGCTTACAGCATGTCTTACATTTGGTTACTACTGAAGCACTTATAAAAGAGTATGTATTTATAAAAAATGAAATGGCTCAAAACATACAGAAACAATACACTTGGGATCGAATTTTAACTTAGATTTTCAAATGTCAATGGGCAATCTTTTATATTTTGGAGGAAAATTTGAAAAGTACATTTTCTCTCTCCCATAAAAAAAATAACTTTCTTCTTGGTTCTTCTGTTGTGCCAGTAGCCTTCCTCACTAACAAAGATTCAGCAATTCCTGTAACACACAGCTGTGGCCTCCAGATGAGTTTCTCATCATGTTCAGTCATGGTGTTAAAAAAAAAAAAAACTAATTTCAGACAATTTGTCACTGGAGAAAGTAAAAATGCTTTATATGAATAAAATAATTCATCAGGTACTCCCCACATGTTCTGCAGATCATGTAGAGTGTCTTGTAAATGCAGTGTGAGTGCATCCAGATAAAAGTTCAATGGAGCAGTGAGATCACCACCATCAATTATTTACAGAAAGCCTGTCTCCAGACAGCCATGCCAAGCACCTGAATCCATTTTAACGGTGAAGAGAACACATGTGTGTAGAGAGTTCAAATCCTTTATGAGTAACCCTCACTGATGATATATAGACCAAATGCAAGGCTATAGACCCTTTTTCTCCTCTCCTTTAACAATGGGGTTATTCTAAAATGCATGTTTCACACATCATTTTTAGTATGGTACCACCACAACTGCTATTTAGAATGCTCAGAAGCTAATTTCAAATGAAGAAAGAATAATTTGTGCATTAGAGAAATCTGGTAATTGTGAAATATTTATACTCATTGAAGTTAAAAACATTAGGGACATTAATTGATAAATACTGAGTATTGAAATAATATTTCTATTGATAAGCTTTGTTGGACATTTTTCATACCATTATTTTTTTAAAAGCTAAATAAACTTTATCTTATCTTAATTATGGCTATTGCTTTTACAAATGAAATACTTAAAATGTTTTTATACAACTTTTGGTTAGCTTATTAGTAAGGCACAGAAATTTTTGTTTCTACAGTTCTCTTATATATTTCTAATTTTTTCTCTTCTTTTTCTTAATTGGATATTTTATTTATTTACAATGCAGATGTCATTCCCTTTCCCCATTTCCCCTCCCTAGGACCCTCTATCCTCTTCCTTTATTTTCATACCTTTAAAGAGACATGCCCAGCAGCATTTGTGTTATCAGTATTATGGGTCATTCTCTTAAAAGTGAAAATAAATAATTGACATTTGATGATAGAGTAATACATTTTAAGCTATACGTCTAAATTCATGAGAGGGGATTTCCTAGCATGTACAAGCCCCTGTGTTAATTCCTCAGCACTAAATAAGGAAAAGATTGAAATAGAAGGAAAAAAGGACTATTTATGACTGAAATCAGAATTGAAATATTTTTTCGTGATGATGAATAACATGTGGACATTTACAAAAACCCAGCCAAAGCATTTTTAAATTCAGAATGAATATCTCCAGTATAAACATATTTATGTTTACTATGCATGAATATCTTCTCATTCTATAGCAAACATTTTGAACTAGATTGAAATGCACAAATAGTCTGAAGAGGCCACACAGTATACTATAAAGTTCGCATATGCATTGGGATGTATGCACATTTTTAAAAAGATGGTAATTTTAAAAAGCAACCTCTTTTTATTCCAAGTTTTGTTAATCTAATCATAAGAATTCTCACATTTATTAATAAAATTATTCAAATATTGTTTATGTGATATATACTTACATTGTCTGTACTCATCTTTGTAATCCAAATAATCAGATTTTAGTTTTCAATAGTCAACTATCTCATCATGCTATAAATGAAGCATGCATATTTAAATTTAAATCATGTTATTAAAAGACAAAAAGCAAAGCACAGCTTTGTAATTATGTCCCTTTCATCCCAACAGTACAATGTTTTCTTAAACTCTTCTTCAATGTTACATAACACCTCATCATATTAAGCATATTAATATGAAACATATTTAATGTTCTTTGTTCTTTACATAAAATTTCTTAATCAGATAATTTTGCTTTTTGTCTGTTTTTTTTTTTCTATTACCTCAGTTTTGGCAATGGGGCTACTTGAAAACAGAAATAAGACCTATGACCTTTGTGGAATTTTATTGAAAAGATCCAATGTGTAAACTTCAGGGTAAGCAAGAGGTGGCAGGTCAATAAAGATTGCTATCTGCATATATGTATTCCACTGTAAACACCTACTTAAACCTTTGGAGTTCAGTTCTTGGGTAACACTAGAATCTACAAATTTAATCAGACAAATTGAAACTGAAGAATTGTGCATGAGTCTGCAAAGCCTACAAGTTAACGTGTGGTTTTAAGGGGTGGCTTGCAACCTTATGTTCAAAATATTCATGTGTTATTTTCTGCCATAAAGCACCTCCAAGAAAATAGTTCATAGAACTGAAATTTTCTTTCTGAGAAGTTGGTAGCTCTTGGGACCATCTGGAGTGTTGGGTTTCATTATTTGCCTCAGCCCCACAGAGCTAGCAGAGGTGACCAGGGAACCCTGAGTAACTTCTGCACATTTCTGAGATTGCTCAGTATTTACTTTACTTTCCAAATTTGTTTTTAGGCTTTTCAATCCTAAAAATGGCATCTGAGGGAAGAAGAAAAGTCAGAATTAAAAACGTGGTTCTATACTAGTTAAATCCAGTATTCTGAGTGTGTGATTTCTATTCCATTCACAAAACTTTTGACCCCAAATTTATCCTGTCTACATGAAATGAAGGGACAGGGGTGGAGGGTGGAATAGAGATGGAAGGAATGACCAACCAATAACTGGCCCAACTTAAAACACATCCCATGGGCAAGTACCAATCCCTGATACTATTTGTTATTAATTATTTTATTTATTTACATCACAAATGTTGCCCCTTCCAAGTATCCACCCAGAGTTCTCCACCCTAGAGAACACCCTTCCCTAGGCATTCCTCTTCTCTAGGGTATCAAATTTCTACAGAACTAGGCACATCCTTTCCCACTGGTGTCAGAAAAGACAGTCCTCTGCTACATAAGTGCCTGGGGCCTCTGACCAGTATACTCTGACCAGTATAATCTTTGGTTGGTGGCTTAGTCTCTGGAAGCTTCCAGGGGTCAGATTAATTGACACTGTTGGTCTTCCTATGGGGTTGCCATCTCCTTCAGTCCTTCCCCTAATTCTTCCATAGGGTCTCTGACCTCAGTCCAATTTTTGGCTGTATGTATCTGCATTTGTCTCAGTCACCTGCTGGTAGAGCCTCTCAGAGGACAGGCATGCTAGGTTTCTGTCTACAAGCACAGCATAGCATCAGTAATAGAATCACTGACAGTATTGATTATATTCAACTATACTTGCAGACAGGAGTCTAGCACGGCTGTCCTCTGAGAGGCTCTACATAGCAGCTGACTCAGACAAATGCAGATGCCCACAGCCAAACAGTGGAACTTGGGCACTCTCATGGAAGAATAGGAAGAAGAATTTCAGGTTGCAAAAGGGATAGGGAGACAGAGGTGGACTTTTAGGATTCCTTGGAAACACAAGAGAGAACACAAGAGAGGGGAAGAGAAGAATCTTCAGTGAGAGGGGTGTAGGATAGACCATGCTGTGAGGGAGCAGGAGGGTGAGACCATTGAAATGTAGGTGCAAGAAGAAAGTGGCCCCATGGGAGGGCAGCACAGAAGTAAACAGTGCAGCAAACATAAATGTAAGTTTAGAAAATGTTAACTCAGGAATACCAGAATGGAGTGTGTGCTAAGCACAGGGATGTTTAGAAGTGCCCAGCCATTGAGTTAGTTAAGGCGTATTAAAATATAATGGCTGTGTGTGCGTGTCCTTCATTCATAAATTCAGAGCTCTTGAGCAGGTGCAGATTCAGGTGTCCCCCTAGCAGAAACATAGAGAGGACATTAAATATTTTCTGCATGGTATTGGTACAGAGACAGGCAGGCAGAATAGAACTGAAGATCCAGAAATGAATCCACACACCTGTGGATTCACTTTGTCTTCGACAAAAAAGTTAAAACTATCCAGTGGGAAAAGGACAGCATTCTCAACTAATGGTGCTGGTTCAACTGGAGGTCAGCATGTAGAAGAATGCAAATCGATCCATTCTTATCTCCTTGTATAAAGCTCAAGTCCAAGTGGACCAAGGACCTTTACATAAAACCAGATACACTGAAACTAATAGAAGAGAAAGTGGGGAAAAGCCTTGAACATATGGGCACAGTGGATAATTTTCTGAACAAAACATCAATGGCTTATGCTTTAAGATCAACAATGACAAATGGGACCTCATAAAATTGCAAAGCTTCTTTAAGACAAAGGACACTGTTAATAGGACAAAGCGGCAACCAACAGATTGGGAAAAGATCTTTACTAACCCTACATCTGATAGAGGGCTAATATGCAATATATACAAAGAATTCAAAAAATTATACTCCAGACAATCAAATAACCCTATTAAAAAAAATAGGGTACAGAGCTAAACAAAGATTTCTCAACTGAGGAAACTCGAATGGTCGAGAAGCACCTTAAGAAATGTTCAACATCCTTAGTCATCAGGGAAATGCAAATCAAATCATCCCTGAGATTTCACCCACATCAGTCAGAATAACTAAGATCAAAAACTCAAGTGACAGCAGTTGCTGGCTAGGATGTGGAAAAAGAGGAACACTCCTCCATTGTTGGCGGGATCGCAAGTATGTACAACACTCTGGAAATTAGTCTGGCAGTTCCTCAGAAAACTGGACATAGCATTACCTGGGGACACTCCTGGGTATATACCCAGAAGATGCTCCAACATGTAACAACTATATTCATAGCAGCCTTATTTATAATAACTAGAAGCTGGAAAGAAGCCAGATGTCCCTCAACAGAAGAATGGAATCCTATTCTGTCAAATCTTTCTTGAATTCACCTCTTTGCCACTTTATTAGACATAACTTTCAAATATGGTGTTCCCTTCTACAAACTAACTTTACCTTCACTGTTTGGGATTAAAGGTGTGTTGTAAAGGCATCTCTGTATTTCAACCAGAGAAAATAAAGTTGTGTGCTTGTTGTTGAGCTACACAAGTAGAAAAGGTTTCTTTCTTTCTTTCTTTTTTTTCATTAAATATCACAATCTCAGGCTTCACAGAATGATCAAATATCCTGCAACATTGTTGTTGGACTCAATTACACAAATTGTTATAAACAATGTACCTATGCATACATACATGGTATATGTACAGAGAACAAAGGAGCAACAAAACAAGCACAAACCTTCCTGTTTCTGTCTTTTCTGTACCATTCTACAGCACGCATTTCTTCTGAAAGGGGAAACGGTGGGGGTATACAGTAAAAATGGTGAAAATGTTCAAATTATATAATTTTTAAAATCAATGAGTAGAAATATTCTTTACACTATTAGGTGAGTGTCTTTAATTGATATTTTAATTACTTGAAAGCAAAACTAACTTCAAGAACAAGAGATTGATCATTTTTCCACTATCACCTCTTCCATCCCACCTTTTATTCTTGCTACATGCTCACTTTCTGTCTGTCTGTTTTTTTCTGTTTGATATTTTAAGCAAGTTTTGTAAATCATAATAGCAAATTTTTAAAAAAAAAAATCATAATAGCATTTGTACTATAGCTGACCATGTACTGGCCACAGCAGAGCAGACAAGAGCCATGTTGCTTAACTCAAGTGGTGATTTATTAAGGATTGTTTTGTTGTGCCAGGAAACATTCATGAACTCCCCCCCGCCCCCGCAAAAAAAAGACTACCAAGGAGCCGATTCTGATGCAATCGCCTTACGGACTCTTTATTCAAGCTTGAGTTTGGGCCACTCTACTGTCTCTGATGCAGGAGAAAAGGAGGACACCCTGAGTCCAATTTCAGGCAAGCATTTATAGAGGCAAGAAATTGAGGGTGGGTGGGTGTCTAGCCTGGTACACATCTGATTGAGCAGCCATTATGGCCGTTAACATAGTTGACTGGCGCTGGGAGCTAAACCATAAACTTAACTTTTGTTTTCCTCCTGATTGGTGGTTGTTAGGAAGTAAAGTGTCAGGGGCAAGCTTGTAAGCTGGGGGTGCAGATTTGTTGGGGAATAACCTGGAAACTGGTGTTAGACTCAAGTCTTGGGAGGTAGCCTGTAAGCTGACGTTAATTGGTCTGTTAGTAAGTTAGGTTTACCCTTAGGTAGGTCAGGTTCTCTAAGATGGAGTCTGAACACAAAAGGTCTGGTCTCTCAGTTTGATCTCTGGTGACACAGCGGATCTAAGGGACAAGTAGAGCTCATTCATCATGAAAAGGTTTCAGAGCATGGCTGCACCAAGATTCTAACATGATTAAAAAAGAGGTTGTTAGAGGAAGAAGTGAAGACTGACAGAAGATAGAGAATATATATGAACACTAGGGCTGAAAGTTACACACATCAGAGAATACCTTTGCATAGTAAATGGAGCAGAATGGCTCTGAACTATTCCTTACCTTTACTGGTTTGATTTCATAGAATGGTTGAATGTTTTTGTCTGAAAACCAGAGCCCTTAAAAACTGAAGGACATGATGAGATTGTAAAGGAGTATGGTGGTTGGTCAAAATATAAAGCACTGCTATTCTGTTACTCAACAGTTCTCCTCTCAGGCATGTTCTCAAAGAACTGAAAACGTACACTGAGAAAATGTGTACATGAATGTTTACAGTAGCACATTTCTAATAGCCAAAAATTACAATAACACAAATATGCATCAAATACTGGAGAGAAATAAAATAATATTCATATAATAGAATATTATTAAGACATAAAAATGAATGAGACATTAGTGGATTAAATGCTTTTGGTGAACATTTCATAAGTTCACTTATAGGTCTTTCTTTTTTGCAATTAATAAATAAATTTGGGATTATAAATTATAAATGTACTTTCTCTTGCCAACATTCTATAGTTCTATGTGATGATTTCTATGTCAAATACATGTAGATTTGATCCAAATAAAGCATGCTGTATATTAACTGTGTGTAACTAGAACAAAATAAATTGTGATGGAAAATTTAAATGTCATAGAAGCACAATATACCAAGTTCAAGAATAGCTACCTACTATTCTCAACTTAGACAATATAAAGACTCTAGCAATTATACTAGAAAACTCCTGCTAAAGTCACTAAGCTTAAACTGAGAGAGAGAGACAGACAGACAGACACGACACACACACACACACACACACACAGAGAGAGAGAGAGAGAGAGAGAGAGAGAGAGAGAGAGAGAGAGAGA